>OX424573.1:110810637-110918137 GCA_949152435.1 Gastracanthus pulcherrimus | reverse complement strand
ACATACATACTTGCATGCATACATACTTGCATACATACATACTTGCATACATACATACTTGCAAACATACATACTTGCATACATACATACTTGCATACATACATACTTGCATACATACATACTTGCATACATACATACTTGCATACATACATACTTGCATACATACATACTTGCATACATACATACTTGCATACATACATACTTGCATACATACATACTTGCATACATACATACTTGCATACATACATACTTGCATACATACATACTTGCATACATACATACTTGCATACATACATACTTGCATACATACATACTTGCATACATACATACTTGCATACATACATACTTGCATACATACATACTTGCATACATACATACTTGCATACATACATACTTGCATACATACATACTTGCATGCATACATACTTGCATGCATACATACTTGCATGCATACATACTTGCATGCATACATACTTGCAAGCATACATACTTGCATACATACATACTTGCATACATACATACTTGCATACATACATACTTGCATACATACATACTTGCATACATACATACTTGCATACATACATACTTGCATACATACATACTTGCATACATACATACTTGCATACATACATACTTGCATACATACATACTTGCATACATACATACTTGCATACATACATACTTGCATACATACATACTTGCATACATACATACTTGCATACATACATACTTGCATACATACATACTTGCATACATACATACTTGCATACATACATACTTGCATACATACATACTTGCATACATACATACTTGCATACATACATACTTGCATACATACATACTTGCATACATACATACTTGCATACATACATACTTGCATACATACATACTTGCATACATACATACTTGCATACATACATACTTGCATACATACATACTTGCATACATACATACTTGCATACATACATACTTGCATACATACATACTTGCATACATACATACTTGCATACATACATACTTGCATACATACATACTTGCATACATACATACTTGCATACATACATACTTGCATACATACATACTTGCATACATACATACTTGCATACATACATACTTGCATACATACATACTTGCATACATACATACTTGCATACATACATACTTGCATACATACATACTTGCATACATACATACTTGCATACATACATACTTGCATACATACATACTTGCATACATACATACTTGCATACATACATACTTGCATACATACATACTTGCATACATACATACTTGCACACATACATACTTGCACACATACATACTTGCACACATACATACTTGCACACATACATACTTGCACACATACATACTTGCACACATACATACTTGCATACATACATACTTGCATACATACATACTTGCATACATACATACTTGCATACATACATACTTGCATACATACATACTTGCATACATACATACTTGCATACATACATACTTGCATACATACATACTTGCATACATACATACTTGCATACATACATACTTGCATACATACATACTTGCATACATACATACTTGCATACATACATACTTGCATACATACATACTTGCATACATACATACTTGCATACATACATACTTGCATACATACATACTTGCATACATACATACTTGCATACATACATACTTGCATACATACATACTTGCATACATACATACTTGCATACATACATACTTGCATACATACATACTTGCATACATACATACTTGCATACATACATACTTGCATACATACATACTTGCATACATACATACTTGCATACATACATACTTGCATACATACATACTTGCATACATACATACTTGCATACATACATACTTGCATACATACATACTTGCATACATACATACTTGCATACATACATACTTGCATACATACATACTTGCATACATACATACTTGCATACATACATACTTGCATACATACATACTTGCATACATACATACTTGCATACATACATACTTGCATACATACATACTTGCATACATACATACTTGCATACATACATACTTGCATACATACATACTTGCATACATACATACTTGCATACATACATACTTGCATACATACATACTTGCATACATACATACTTGCATACATACATACTTGCATACATACATACTTGCATACATACATACTTGCATACATACATACTTGCATACATACATACTTGCATACATACATACTTGCATACATACATACTTGCATACATACATACTTGCATACATACATACTTGCATACATACATACTTGCATACATACATACTTGCATACATACATACTTGCATACATACATACTTGCATACATACATACTTGCATACATACATACTTGCATACATACATACATACTTACATACATACATACATACTTACTTACATACATACATACTTACATACATACATACTTACATACATACATACTTACATACATACATACTTACATACATACATACTTACATACATACATACATACTTACATACATACATACTTACATACATAAATACTTACATACATACATACTTACATACATACATACTTTCATACATACATACTTACATACATACATACTTACATACATACTTACATTCATACACGCGTAAAGACATACAGACGTAAGGACATAGTACATACATACACACGTAAAGACATATAATATATACTGCTAAATTTCGAAAAGGTTTAGTGTTAATGAACCGAAAATAGATGCTCGGCTGGGCCCATCCTTAAGGGGATTTTGTTGGAATGGAAACAAACAACTGAGCCCAGCGAAGTTTTCGGCATCTTTTCATGTGTATTTGAACTTTACAAACAAATTTTCTTAACATGAAATACTAAATTATAGCCACTAAAGTCTTCAATTGTCGGGAATGATGCAGCTCGTTATTCTTGTGTGAAACAGAAACATCAAAAAGAATTGTAATTTTCACGTATGTTTCTTCTGGGTGAATTAAGAAAAACCGGAAGAAATTCTACCCTTTTTCCAGGTTTAAAAAAACATGCTTTTTGAAAAAAAAGTCACTTCAACTTGCTATAAAAATTGTTTAAATAGATTCGTTCAACAATCTTTCTAGTTCAAATAGAAAAAGATACAATACTGAAGATAACAAGCTTTGAATGGTTCCGATAGGCTGTTTAGTTTTTTTGCAATCACGCCCACCAATTTAGAAAAATCGTAAAAATTAAAACTGGAGAAAACGCGCTTGAAAGTTTTCGTTAAGAAAAAGTATGAATTTTCGATTACTTACATTAATAAACCGCTAATCAGCTATTTCTGGTTCATATAATAGACCTTCAGCTTCCTCAAAAAACTCATTTTGATGTATTTTCTCGAGTCTACGAGCCGTACGAGCTTCCTTGCTGGAAAATGAGTGGCGCCTGTTTTCCCTCTCGAGCCGTTGCGCGTCAACGTTATCAGCAAATATTTTGCACTGTTGGCCGATACTCAAATTCAGCAACTGCATGGTACTCAAAACCGCAGAATACCCTTCAATGAACATACCTGCAGCCATCTAGGCGGCAATTTCAATGACTTTTTGACCAGAATGCAGATGTTTCAGATTCATGTGCCAGACTGACGAGTTGAACGACTCTTTGGAATTTTGCGTGTAACCGCCTAAACTTCGCGTTAATAGTTCATTATTTGAACGTTCCTCATAGATTGAGCGAATGTGTTCTTCAATTTTTTCACCACTCAATCGAGCAGGATGTTTAAAAGATTCCCGTTGATTCATGAATTCAGCCTTACACCATTCACACCAGCTATCGGTATCTGACGGACAATTCACGTGCCGATGAGATTTATTTGTGGAACAATAATGTACCAACGTTGTTATTATAGCTTTTTTCCTCTTCGAGCTTCTCTTGCTTCATTTTATTTCAGAGTCGCGTACCCATACGTTCTTGTACGTGTCCCACACGCTCACTTTTTGTAGCAGGGCAATCGTCATCACATGGGTTTATCTTCAGAATACCCGCAAAAGTTTTAGGATCGCCATCGCCGATGTAATTTGTATATTTCACGCCAAATTTTTCTTCGAATCTCGAAAACAATTTCACGATAGAATCCACCTCTATCTTCCCTGCTGAACCTTCGTGATTTGAGGAGTATGATTCTTTGTGTTCTTCATACCATTCTTGAGTTCGGTTCGTTAATGAGTGTCGGTTCTCCCATTTTCTACATTTTTTTTGCCCTTCTTTGATAGCTTTCTTACTGACAATTTTGAACATCGATTCCGATGCTCAGTGAAGATATTGTACTATCTTATCGTACGTTGATTTCGACAAACCTTGACACAGATCCATGAGACCACAAAACATATTGATGCCTTCTCGTCCAACACCAAGAAGCCTCATAATGAACACGATCCGTCTATTTATTTCGCAAGCGGTATTTATCAGCGGTTCTGGATTGATATCTCTTCGACCGCACATACACGTTAGAACCATTTTAAAATCTAAGCCTCGCTGTCCACTGTCTGAAAATGTTACGTTTTGGTTGCACGATCTGCAAATTACAATATCAGTAATCGCATGAAAAACTGTGAAAAATTCAATAATTCTATAACAATGAAGTGGATTCACAATTATATCTTCGGTGCTCGCAGTTGACAATTTTCTTGCACTACTGCTTTTATCCAACTCTTCATCGTCTGATCGAGTTGTGCATCGATTACCGTGAAATTTATGTTTACGAGGCTTCGAAGCACGTTCGGAGGTCGATTTTTCACCTTTCGGATAACTTGCCATGATATTCTTACGACGTGCACTCGCCAAGAATAAGAACAAAACTAACCGTTGATGCTAGAAACAGCAAAGTAGAAAGACGTATACAGAGAGGTATTATACACCTTTATACTTCAATAAACCGTATTATGGCTCAACACGACACTACTACAAACACTAAATATTGTTTTGAGAGACCGTTGAACTTTTTCACGTATGAAATTCGGAGTAGGAGATCGAGGGGCCGAGCGCTCGCACTCCTGCTCGACGCCCCTGTGCTTTCGGCTCTGTATCTTCGGAAATATTTAGAATTAGACTCTGTAACTTTGTGTAAATATTCTTGAATATATTAGGTATCCTCCTAAAGCATGATTTCCTCTTAAGAAAGGTTTGAAGAATCGAAAAACAAAATTTAAAAAATCAATTTTTGGTAAAAAATGGTAGGGATCCCCCTTCAGTTTTTATTTATATAAATTACATTATTGTAGTCGTAATCTAAAAGTATCTTCTGTATTAGCCTGTAATAACATTAGAACGTCTAACCCTTGCGAAGTGCACATGTTGCCATGATAACAGTCGTGACATCAACCGTCTCGACGAGCGGACATATAGAATCGTCTGTGCAGGTTGCGCTGAGCGGCTTGAGCAAGCCGAGGTGCTGCTGGTGCACTGATCGAAGATTCGGAGATCGACGTCGCCATGCAGACAATCGGCCTCTACTGAGTCAAAATCATTGTATTGTCGAAGCTCCACCGAGGATCTGGAAATTGCCGTCGGTATGCAGGTAGTCAGCTCAGACGCTCTAAAACTTCTTTTTCTTCAGTTTATGCAAATTAGTGCTGTAAAATTAAATTTAAAAAACACAAAGCATATGCTCAAAGAGGCTTGCAAGCAACAAGGTAAACACAGAGGTTATCTATTAAAGGTTAGAAGAACATTGACTTTGTACTGTTAGTTATGCACTAAAAATAAAAAAAAAATATAATAATAATAATAACTTTACTCATCTGACAAATAATAATATTCAGCAGACGGCAGGCATCTGGAAAAATATTCTTAACAAAAAGTCTTTGCACTCTTTATCGAAATATGAGAACAGCTTGGACGGTGTCAATGAAACTGTCAACATCAGTCAAAAGTCTGCAAACAATTTCTTGACAACAAAATAACAAATAATTTGAAGTTGCTTTGATCTTTGAAAAATATATTTCGAAGTTTTTTCGTATGAATGTTTTGAAAATTATACCAAAATCTTTCTGGAGCGAATCGTTCGAAATGCCTTACGCCTCTGAATATTGCTCAGATAAGTTAAATTATTACTATTTTATTGTAATAGTGAATATCAATAAATACTTCAATGGTTTTCTTACCTTAATTTATTGTTAACCACTTATTTTGTTATTCACTTAAATCTTCTTTGCTGGTGTTACGGAGAAAGATAGACGCAATGCGCGAGGTTCATCGCGTGTTGTGCTCTGCACAGTTAAGGGGGCAGGTCTGGGTTAAACTCAAAAAAAGGTTTTTCTTTTACGAGTTCAGAAAACTCAGAAAAATTTTGTCCTATCATAACAAAATAATATCTTAAATTTTACCATAATAAAACCTCAAAATCTTGATCCTACATGTTAAAATAAATCATTATTTTCAATACCTTATTTATTAAAGGAACTTTGATCCTCACACAATTCGAGGTGACATGATGAACAAAAATTTTTTTTTCGACCGTTATTCCACTCCTTTTGACATGTATTACAAAAATAATGGAGCACTTTTTCATTAAATTTTCTTTTATTATTTTTTTTTTTCGTAGATCCAATCAATTTTTTAAAATCGATTAGATTTAAAAAAAAAATATTAACTAAAAAGTGCTCCGCTTTTTTTGTAATACATGTCAAAAGGAGTGGAATAACCGTCGAAAAAATAAATTTCGTTCATCATGTCACTGCGAATCGTGTGAGGATCAAAGTTCCTTTAATAAATAAGGTATTAAATATAATGATTTATTATGACGTATAGCATCAAGATTTTTAGGTTTTACGAAGGTAAAATTTAAGATATTATTCTATATTGATAGCATAAAATTTTCTAAACGATTCCTTTTAAACATAAATTGTTTTCTGCATTCGTAACAAAAAATATTTTTTTGGGTTTAACCTAGGCCTGCCGTCTTAAGGGGGTCCGAAAGTCAATTTCCTGAACTACTGACCGAACCATACATTATTTACTTTATAAAGAAAATTATGTATATTTATCTAATACCCATACTCGCTGACCCTTCATTGAGCACTAATGGACCTACGTATAAAGTTTTAAACGTTAAGAACAACGGCACACTGAAAACTTATTGGAATGAAAATTCGTCAACATTTAATTCCAATAATCTTTTAGGGTGCCGTTTATTTTGGCGTCTGAACCTTCGTAGAGAGGTGTATTACTACTCAATGAAGTGCAAACGAGTTTAGGTTTTGTCTATATAAAAGTATTTTTATAATTATAAATAATTATTCACTATACGGTCGGTAAAAGTCAAGGCGAGAAATTTGAATTCTTAATTGAATTTCAGACCTCCATGAAATTAGCATAAAATTACCTATCTTCTACAACCGCAAATTTTGGATAGACTCTTTCTCTTCTTTTGTTATACACGAAAAAAGTCATATTTAGTTTAAACGGTTATATCTCAGGAATCTATGGTGGAAAATTGTTAAAAAATTATAGATGATTAGGAATTCAGTGAATGTACGTACTAACATATAATTACATATCATTTAAATATTTAAATAATGAGTGATATGTAAAATGCCAAAATATAACTTTTGTGTTGAAAATAAACATAATTGTTGCATAAATAATCATTATTAAAAGAAACGTATACGGTAAAGAGAATGATAGAAATAGTATGAGCAGGTTAGGTTATGTTACGTGAGGTTTGGTTAATAATTGTTAAATAAATAACTAAATAAAGAGAGAGAGAGAGAGAGAGAAAGAGAGAGAGAGAGAGAGAGATTTATTTGTTTATTTCCACCCTGGGACTGAAATTGTCATTAGCAATATACAATATGTAATAATATAATAATATACTATGTAACGTGATCGGCACGCTCGCAATAATTGTGTTTAGCAATAGTATGTACAGGTTCGAACAATATTCGGTGTATAAAATAAAATAAGACATAAAGTAATCTGAACGGCTCTTTGGCCGCAAAATATGACGCAATAACAATATAAAATATAGAGATATATAAGTATAATTAAAGCTAAAATTAAAATTAAAGTAGCAATATGTATGTAGCATTAAAGCTACTAGAAACATTTGTATTTAGAATTCTTAAGTTTACTTGTGCAGGATCAGACTGAACATCACAACTGTTGAGGTAACTTAGTAATAAGGATTTGATGGTTTGGAGAGAGGTAGTCCTCACTAGACAGTTTTGATTCTGTGATGCCTACTATGTGTTTGGGGTGTAGGTCAAGATATGCTTCTACTTCCTCGAAATGGGTTGTAAGACCATTGACGTTGGCATGCATGATTTCGACACCACCGAGGAGGACAGGGGGTAGGGAGTGTACCGTATTCGTATTAACCTACCTTAATTCTAAGAATTGTCGCTCGCGTTGGCACCTGTCGGAAAATGCGGTGAGACATTAGCACCTGACAGATCGGACATCTCAATAAGATCACCGGACAAATTATTTAAGACCTGAGGGGCCCGTTTGCTAGCTTTTATTATCGGCTGGCAAGCTAGTAAGTCGTAATCACTATTGATCGGAATAAGAGAAGATGTTATCTTTGCACATGTGTACCACCAACTTGATAACTCTGGGTCGTTTGTACCCTAATTTACTAGATTGCGATCTGGCTTTTAACAAAAGATTATTTACATGCCTAGTATTGGACTCTTGAGATCGAAAAACAGGAGCTGATTCTTGTCGAGTGTTTGATGATGTGGCCGAAGTCCGCGGAAAATCCTCAGCGGATAAAATATCCCCAACAAGATTAGGCAAATTCAAGGCTCCCAGAACCTTTATGGCAATCTGGTGTGGTATCAGCAAAATGTCGAATCGGATACTGGAGATGATAAGTTCCGCAGAATCAAAATTAGCTGCAGACGCTGGAGTTGCAGTGTATTACCCAGCGAAGATCTGTTGGCAAGTGCTTCAACTTTCTGGTTCAACTGTTGGAGTTGTGCATTTTGCGACTCAGCCGTTTGGATACATTTTTGTATCTGTAATTGATGGTCTTTGAAAGAGAGAGAGAGAGAGAGAGAGAGAGAGAGAGAGAGAGAGAGAAAGAGAAAGAAAGAGAGAGAGAGAGAGAGAGAGAGCGCGCGAGGAAGTGGAGTAACAACACGGAATGCACGCTATATTAATTACTAATAAATATTCGTTATTAATAATCGCGTACATATATTTTTATGTTTCGCGGGGGAGAACGACGGCGCGACTCTTACACTACCAACATGTACACACGCAATTCCCAGCATCACAGCAGCTGACTGAACCACCAAGCAGAGGCCCAGGGAAAGCTGAGCAGCCCAGGATATAAAACGGATGGAGAAGTTGTCGCAATGTCGAGTCTCCTCTGCTTTTCTTTTAGCTGCAGCTCGAGTGCAGTACGAAAGAGAGAGAGAGAGAGATACAGAGTGAGAGAATACACAGGCGGCCAGCATCCGCTACAGCAGATGGTCAAACACACACATACACTAACACTCGAGTACACGGATGACCGGGAGTGCGATCGCAGCGCGAGGACAAAAACACACGGCGTGCGCGAAAACAAGTCGAGATCTAGAGCTAGCGAAAGGGATAATAGCGTCGGCCATGCGGCCGTGGCTCAGCTGTCGCACGCGAGGAGCGCAGAACGTAGAGAAGCGGTGCAAGCGTGCGCGCTGGGAGAGGGAGTCAGGACGCGTCTACATCGCGGACGCGGACTGCATGAGTGGCCCGGACCGTGCGAAATGATAGGCACGCTATTGGCTACGGCGAGAGCGGGATATATACGTGAGGAGCGTATTGCTAGAGTAGCCTTATCGAAGAAGCGACTACGTACAGAGGGCGCTCTTTTAATATTTAAATTAGGTGCGTCGACTGAAGCAATACATGATGGGAAAAACGACAGTAGTACCTAACCTCCGGTTACTACTGTGGTGAAATTCGATTTTTGGGCCTACAGCAACAAGTGGGTGAAAAAGAGTTAGCAGCATCTAGTCATGGAAGAGAGAGAGAGAGAGAGAGAGAGAGAGAGAGAGAGAGAGAGAGACGGAGCGAAGGGGATGCACGAGGAGACGACGAGAGTTTCCGTTATCCCCATTCCGCTTCGGACTCATACTAGCCAGACGTGTTCTTTTCAGCAGCATCGCTATGTAGTAATTTTGAGATTAACATCCCGGGAGAGTCGAGCGGCATTTCTGTTCTCTAGCAGGGTAGCCATATTAAAGTTTTTGTATTATTAGATTTTGTGTGGAGATTGTTTGATTGGAATTTAATTCAACGTGGAATTCAATTCACTTATAGAATCTTATAATGTAACTTCACTTTAAATAAATTAATGTTAATGTGAATTTATGATTTCAGGGTTCAGAATATCCTTAAAATAATTAGTTCGAATAAAACTTTACATATATTTTATATATTTTAGTAAGCAGTGGTAAAAAATTAATTTAGAAAAAATGTATACATCTTTCAAATTCGCATTTTAAGAACGTCTTTAAATTTACGTATTTTTTCTTAAAATTAGCTTAAAAATAGTTTTATAAGACACGAATCAAAAGAAAGTCACGTGCACTTTAAGAATTTCTATCTATCTTTTACATATTTATACAGTCTCCGTACATAAGGAAATTTTCTTTTGGAGGAAAACTCGAGGGTGTGCGCGGTGCTTGTCCAAATACAAGCTCGCGTGGTGCAAAACCCGAAGGATAATTGGTCATGAAATTATAGGCCTGCTGGCAAATAAGCATCCATTTGCTCCAGTTCATTCGATTTTCCGTGTAGTTTTGCAGATATTCCATCAGCGTCCGGTGCTTGCGTTCGATGCCACCATTCAACTGCGGATGATATGCTGTTGTGCAATATTTGTCTATCCTAAAGATATGACAAAATGCGTTTAGCAATCTATTTTGTAAATGTATGCCCTGGTCTGTCAGCAGAGCCGCGGGTGGTCCAAAATAGCAAATAACCCTATCAGTAAACGCTCATGGGACCTCGTCTACACTTGCAGGCGTAACTGGAAGCAGGATGCACTATATCGTTAGGCAATCCTGTAGAGTGAGGATGTATTTATAGCCTTCTTCTAAATCTTTAAGAGGGCCATACAAATACATGGACATTTTCGGAAGGGTTTTGAGGGTGTGTCTCTAGTAAAATCAAATGTTTCTACCGTTTTGATTGTTATGAATTGATATTTACATATTATATTTGTACTGATATTATGAAGTTATATATAGATTTTCAGCCATTGACCTCTCTTAGATTTAGACTTATCCTAGGAAGTGTGTTAAATTTTAATAAAAATATGGTTACGATGAAAGTGATCCTAACGCACACCTAATTTTTGAACCCGGGTAAAATTTTTAGAATATGTTTTTTAATTAAAAAATTTTGATTAAAAAAACACTAGATTTACAATAATTTTACGTGTAATGGCTTTTAATAATTAAGTTGTTCAAAATAATTTCAAAATCAAAATGCACACTTTTATTCTAAATACTTTGAAGAATATTCTCTTAAATTTTAGACAGATTCATTAATTTGGAGTGAGAAAACAGTGTTTTTATCAAAATAGTGGCTTTATTAAATAAACTCACAATAATTTTACAAAACTATCCATTATAAATATATTTTACATACTGAAAAACGTAAATTAATGCATAAAAGTGAAAAAATGACGTTAAATGACAAAAAGATCTTTTCGTAAAGCGTTTGTTTTTCACTGAAATAAAAATTAGTACCATCATACTAATATTTTTACTTGATGAGTTAATAGTTTAACTAACTTTTTAACCGAAAAAGAATTTATCGAATTATTGGTCGAAAATTACTAGAGAGCTACCTTAACACGTACTAGCTTATTTGTTCGGGATTTTTCACATCCTAACACAAATTTACTTATGTCCCGACGAATGTTGTGCCAGTAATAGTCTATGGCTACTCTGTGATATTCTTTAAACAGTTTTTAGCGATCTATTACAGGAGGAATAGGCAAAATGTTTAAAAACAAAATTGCTTTCAGCGGCAGTCCTTCCATTTGATTTAAGAATAAAATTATTTTTAATATTTAAAAAAAAATTAATTAGATCTCCAAAAAAGATTAATAAAAATTTTTTTAACGAAAAAGAGTTCCGTTACTTTTGTAATACATGTCAAAAGGAGTCGGATAAATATCGAAAACAAATTTTTCGTTCATCACGTCCCTTCTAATTGTGTGAGGATCAAAGTTCCTTTTATATATATGGTATTGCAAATAATGATTTATTGTGATATAGAATTAAGATTTGGCGGTTTTACAACGGTAAAATTTAAGATAGTATTGTGTTTTGATACCACAACATTTTTTTGAATGATTGCTTTTAAACATAAAAAGTTTTGTGAACTCGTGCAAAAAGTCTATTTTTGGGCTTAACACAGGACTCCCCCTTAATATAACTAAATAAAAAAGAAATATTTTTTTCAATTTGGTAACTACTTGGGTCTTAAGGGGGGAGTCTGCTTTAGGAGCCGAAAAAAAGCGTTTTTTCAGCGATTTTTTTGAAACGGAAGGAAATGATTGCGGTAAACGAAATTTTGAGAACATAATGTACTATATTTTAGCTTTAAAAAACAATTTTTTTTATTTAAAAATATCAAAATTTCTTCAAGTTATGACCATTTTGCCGGAGCGCCTGGAGTCTGCACTTTCTAATCGGTGCCGGTGATGGAGGTCGTGCGGTGCGTCTGACATAGTCGAGACAAATTTATTTTTAATTTTTATAAGTTTCTTTTCTATATGAACTCAAAAAATACCAAATAAGTTGTCAAATTCCAAATTTTTTCAAAGTTTGAAAAAAAATTCACTTTATAAAAAAAAAATTCACTTTAAGTTGCAAAAAAAGTACTTTAAATAATACTTTTGTCCAACTTTTTTAGTTCAAATAGAAGATAATTTAATACTGAAGCTAGATCACATTGATTTTTTTCGATCGGACGTATATTCTTTTTGCTAGCACCGTTTTCTAAAAATCGTAAAAATGAAAACTCGAGAAAACGCGCTTTAAAGTTTTCGGTCCAAAAAAAATATAAGTTTTTGGGTACTTACAGTAATTAGAGGTTAATAAGCTATCCCTGGGCCATACAGTAGTCCTTCCTCTTCTTCAAAAAACTCGTTTTGGCTGAGGGTTTCCAATCTTCGGGCTGTACGAGCCTTCTTGCTAGAAAATGATGCGCGTCGGTTCTCCCGCATTATGCGCTCAGCATCGACGGCGTCAGCAAAATTTTTGCACTGCTGCCCGATGATGATATTGAGGAGCTGCATGGTGGAAAGTGCAGCAGAGTAGCCCTCTTTAAAAATGCCTGCAACCATATATGCTGCAATTTAGACGATTTTATAGCCGGAATTCAAATGTTTCGGACTTAGGCACCACACAATCGAATAGAACGATACGTTGGAATTTTGAGTGTGGCCGCCTAAGCACGCCTCATTAAATCGTCATTAGAGAGCTCTTCATAAATTAGACGAATGTGCTTCTCCACAGTTTCATCGATTAATCTCGCCGGATGTTTGTAAGATGCAAGATTATTCGCCGCTTGAGCCTTGCGCCATTCGCACCAACTCGCACCAGCTCGCTGTCTTTTAGATCGATCACCTTTCGGGTAGCTTGACATTTCGATGTGTTCTCGGCAAAATCAAAAGTGGAACTGAAAGCTGACGCTACAAACAGCAGTGTAGAAGCCGATGCCGAGAGCTATAGTATACCGTTATATTGTATACCGTTCTCCCTACTACTACTCAACACAGACCTTCTAGAAACTTCAAATAATGTTTCAAAGGACGGTTGGACCTTTTCAGGTATATACGAGTATAGTCAAATAATAGAATACATCGAGGGGCGGAGCGCGCGCGCTCGGGTCTGCCCGAGCATTCGCACCTGCTCGATGCTCGGCCACTAAAACTGCTCTAACTTCGGAAATATGTCGAATTGGCCTCTGAAATTTTGAAGACATATTCTTGGATAGAGTTGGAATAGATTTAAGACAAAAAAATCGTTTTTTTGAAGCCGTTAAAGCAGACTTTCCCCTTAAAGGGTTAAAGAGATACTCATCGAGCGCCTTCAACTTCTAGATCGGGGGCGGCACGTCGCCGTCCGCTAGAGCCTACGACGACTTCTCTCGGGGTGATTTTGCTTTGATAACAAGACACCTTCGTAGGTGTCTGTGTGCGCGCGTGCAAGAATTCCTGCCTCTAGTACGCTGCGCTCGTCCGATGTCGCGTTGCTGGAGCCGTGTATTTATTTTGCATACGGAGAGTCAATGTGCTGCTTTTTATCCAAGGGAGATCGTTTTTCCCTTTATTTTCGGGGATTATTTTCAGCCTTTCTCTGGTTCATTATGTATACTATGATTTTTGTCGTTTTTGTTATTTTCTACATCTGTTTAAGTGCCTATTTGGATGAAGGATGTTAAATTGTTCCCCAAACATATGCAGATGTATATAGTGTTCAGATGTGCTCACTATAATATGCCAATAATCTACTTTCCCATTGCTCATCTGCTGGTGTATGCAGATATTTTGGTTAAATTCTTGGGGAAAGATGTATGCGCAATTTGTATTGCCCCATTTTATTTTGATACTCAAACTCTCTCGCGCTTCCTCTGCGTCTCCGCAGGTCGGCAGCGCTGGAGAGTGAAGCAGAAGGTTACGTAATTGCACAGCTTAATATACTTAGCTGCTGTATTTTTATCAAGGAGTAAAACAGGCAGTTTGTAGGTGGCTGCGATGGTATGTCGTCATGGCGAACTAAGATAACGTGCGGATCAGTGCACCACTCTCTCGACTCGTAGGTCAGAATATCCCTTCTGTAGGATGAGTGAGAGGACGGCGGCTTATCAGAAGCGTATTCTGAGCTATTGATGTCGCGAGGAACATAACTAAACTTGTCTGTAATTTCCTGTTCATAGGGTTCAATATTGGGAAATTCATCTGCATTCGACCCCTCTCCTCTCCATATATGAAGTTGACGCGAGTTTTTGTTTTCTTTTTCCTGTAATTTCTCTTGCCAACTTTAGCGCCTTTTCACAATTTTCAGCTATACTTTCTATGGGAATATCTGTTCCTGACTCCGTCAAATTTATTAACGGTATTTTTGTCAATTTATTTGGCTTATTCAAGGAGCTGCTCGCTGCATTGCTAGTCTGACCTAGCGGCGGCGTGATTATCGACTGACTTATTATTTGCATACTCATATCACTATCAGATTTCTTTTTGTTGAGCGTCGACGATCTGCGCCGTGCTTGCTGTATGTCAGATGTTTTACTGCCAGAGCTTTTGCGCTCGAGGCAACTGAAATCAGGTGTCCTGCTGGGTTCTGTGTCAGCTTCCCAGATATTTATTTGCATGCCATTTCTCTCTTTAATGCTGCGCTCTTACGTATCGACAATTAGCCTCGCACGTAATTTATTTGCCGTTTCTGGTCAAATTTATTGAATCGGCGTGCAGGGCTGGCTGATGTGTTGCTGCTGTCGAGGGTGTGAGCGGGAGTTATCTGCCGATTCTTCTGCTGTTCCAGATATTTTTGGCAAGTCTGAGGGTATAATTCCCACGACTTCGGCGATGTTCACCACTCCAGGTTGAATAGTAATAATTTCTAAGTGTGTCATATTTTCATCTAGAACGATACCGCTGTCTGGTGTGAAATTGAATTGAGGCGGTGATCGATTTAGCGATTGTGATTTAATCGCCTTCGCCAGCCTGCATCGCTCTTTAATAGCTTCCGTGACCGTAGCTGTCGGTATGCTTGAAAGTTTTACACCATCGTGCAACCCTTTTTCTTTGCGCAATGTTACCATCATCAATTTTCGCTTGACTTTATATTGATTCTTTAGAGTTCATATTTTTGTTTAATTTATGGGGTGAAAACTGAGCTTGTTTTTTCTTGATATTTTTGCATTTTTCTGCTTTCTTTAATTCAGGAGTAACAGATTCCGAATCCGAGATAATCATGATATCTGAATTCTATCCATTTTCTCCCTTTTCCTAGCTGACTGACTGTGTGATATTTATAGTCGGTGATTCATTGGGATTGTTTATTTTATGCGCTTTGATGGAGGCACGTAGAACGGCTAACATTTTTTCACTTTCGCGTAAGTCTAGTTGAAATTTATTTTTTCCAGACGATTCTGCATCTACATTCATCATTACACAGGAAAGTTGTATTGCGTCTGTATAATCAAGCTTGTAAATATCTTCTTTGCATTCTTGCTGTGTCAGCCAGCGTATGTTTATTAGCCCGTCTTATCAGAAAATGTCGCTCGTGGTTAGACATAGAAAGAAATCATCCTTAATGTTTCTCACTGCTAGCACATCACCTTCTTTCTATAAGATTGACCTACTCCTGCGGTTCTTTTTGCAGGTTTTTATTGTTTTAGATGTCTCTGAGTCTAATCTGATTTGCTTCCTTTTCCTGTTTTTATCGATACCCTTTTTCTTCACGGCTCGTGAGACCAAAATTCTAGCCGGTGGCTGGTCCACCTCGGCCTCGCTGTCTCCTTCATTTTGCGCATCTGCAAGTTCATAGAGCTTCACCCTTGGGCGATCGGGATCAGCGATCGATTTTATAATACCTGGCCGATAAACTACATGAAACGTGTATCCTCGCAATGCAGCTTTCAGCCTGTTGAACCGAATATCCGGTTTCATGGTTTTGTGACAGTATTCAAGTGGTTCATGATCTATAGCGACTGTTAACTTCCTGCCACATAGATATGGTCTGAACTGGTCTTTGGCGAATACGATTGTGAGCAGCTCCCTATCATATGTAATGTATCTCAGTTCACTTCCCTTGAGTGATCTGGACGTGTAGGCGCATGCAGCGTCCGATTCAATGGTTCCCTGGCTGAACACTGTCCCAAATGCATAATCGGAGCTATCACAGGTGACTATAATGGTCTGGAAAAATCCGGTGCAGCTAGAACTGGCTCGGTGTACAAGCTCTTTTTCAGTTCATCGAAAACTGACTGCTGTGCCTCCCCTATTCAAAGTTTCCACCCTTACACAGCAGTGTGGCAACTGGCCGCGTGATTCTTGCGAACTTGCGTATAAACTAATACTCGACAAAGCCAAGCCACTGTTTGACTTTTTTCGCAGTCAATAAAAAATAAAATTATAGGAAAGTAATAAACAAATTAAAAATCTAGATTAAAAATTATATAATATACAATTATACAATGACCCAAACTTTTCAGCTTATTGAGTAGTAACTGTTATATAATACCTCAATCAGAAATATTTCTGATCCCAAAATTAACAAAACAAAAAAACGCGCCAATTTATTTACCTCCCGGGTGGTGTGGAAAAATAGAAAACCTTCATAAAAACAAAAAATTTCATGATGCTTTGGGGGTTGGCGAGCGGAGCGAGTAGGGGGGTACCCCCCTAGTATATATATATATATATTAGGGTGTACCTTAATTCCCAAATTGCCGCTAGGTCGGCTCCCACCCCCCAGATGTATTTGTTATGACGGAAAACTAGGAAATACACCGAAAAAGCCCCCCAAAAAAGGGTCTAGACCCTGCCACTTTTCAAAAAACGGTTTTTCCGAATTTATACGCGTTTTTGCTATGTAAAAATTTTTTCCGGGCTCCTAAATATATTATATGTGCATAAATATCATGTAACATGTTTGTAAAATGTATAAAGTATGTTCAGTAATTTTCTAGAGCCGGGAAAATAAAATTTAAGCCAAATATAGCGTCCAAAACCTAAAAAAATACCGATAAAAGCAGTTTTTTTTAACCTTATTGCGTTTTTAATCATAATCGACTTTACATTGACTTATCAGACTAGTATATTCTGAAAGTAGAGTTCAAAACCGACAATTTCGTTTTTTGGACGATTTTCTATCCCCGCTAGAACCGAAGATATAGCCGTTTGAAATTTGCCAAAAAATCGAAGTATCAAATCTGTGAATGGGCGCATGAAGACTTTTATGGATCACAACTTCGTTAGCTCTTATTTAGGTATCTGAGGTCCAGTCGACTTTTGCAAAATAACAAATTGAAGGTTTTGATTTTAGCTTCTGTGCACCATTTAGAGCCCGACTATGCCTGGTGCATCTCCAGAAATAATCATGATTTAAACTTTGACAATTTAAGACATAAAAAAGTTTTTCATATTCTAGAGCAATTTTTCCATAAATTTTGTACTATAAGTACTTAGTTATATATTTAATTTCAACAGTGTAAAATCTTAAAATCTCAAAATCTCAAATTTACACGTCACAATTAATCAATATTGTCAATTCCATATTTATTAGCAGGACTGCATCGTGCATGATTCTATTGACAAAATAAACGAAATTTTATTTTTTACTCTCTATTGACTACTCTTGACATGTTCTAATAATTAAGGCAAATACTTTTCGTTAAAATTAATTTTTATAAATTTGTTAAACCAAGTTAAAAGAAATTATTAATACAAATTTTCTTATAATTTACTCGGATTTCTGAAAAAAAAATCAATGAAATGCCGCAATGATCTCTTTGTTCGTAAATTCTTCATTCAAAGATTTATACAAAATAATTAACCGTCGTTTTAGTGTTTTGTCAATGAAATTTATTGTATACAATTAAACATTGATTTTCACAGAATATACAGAATAATATTTAATTGCTTGTTTTCAGTTTTTTAATTATTGTCTTCTTGTTCGCATCAGGGAATTCTTTTCTGAATTCTTCAACGACTTGGATTAAATAATTTTTTTGAACTTCATCGTTTGTTAAAACATTGATGTACTCTTGAGTTAAGCGCACAGCTCTCTCAGCGCAATCATTGACTACTCTAATATTTACAACTTTCTTTCGGCTTTCAATAAAAGATTTATTCGTACTTCACGTACTGCAGTCTTGAGCTAAAAATGATATGTTTAACCCAAACCTCTCAAAGAAATAAGAACTTTGGCTATTAATAAAATAATCAAGTTCTTTGTTCAGCAATCCCTTCATGCCAATTGCAGAAACATTAAATTTTTTTGGAGTATCAATGTCATTTTCAATGTGCTTAGTTTGCAATGCTTCAACCATTTTTTGTTTTACGCTAACTGGTACTCTTTCATCGAAAAATGAAAGAGCAGATATTTCAGGAGATAAATACCATAGGTGATTTTCAAGTTTATTTAAAGCAGCTTTTGAAATATTAGCATCGATTGACTCATACTCAATTAAATTTTTTAATAATCTCAGATCATTATTGGGTGCTGCAACTGCCAAAGGTGATGTAAACCATGGTTCGATATACACAAAAACAACAAATTTACATATGCTGTAAAAGTTGTTTTCTTCGTGATTTTTTAATTTGAATGCCTTTCTCAGTAAAAATATTTTTAGAGAGTAAATGGCTTTTGCCATCCAACGAGCGTGATGGCATGCTCCAGTACTATATTACTGTACAAGTATTTTAAAGCAATGGACCGACTAAATAGTGCAGATGCGCGGTTGCCAAGTCTTCTTTTCAGTTCACTTATACCATAAGAATGAATCGGAACGCGATGGAATAGGCGGACTGACGTTGCACGATGATCGTCGCACGATGCACATAGCACCGTGAAGACAGACCCTAAGGCATTATTTTTATATAGTATATACTCCGGGATAAACATTACTCAATATTATTTAAAAAATGAAATAAAATAAAATAAATTAATCAATATTATGTATTTATTGCAATTTAAAACTCGATTTCACTTATATTAGTTGTTATATACTATTTTTAGTATACGTCTCATTAAAAAAATTGTGCATTTCACTTACGTTAGTGCTCATGGCATTTTTGTTTAGAGAGGTATTTACCTACAAGAATTATTTACTAAAAACCGTTAGATCACATAAAGCATTAATTGCAAACTTCATAGTTAATACGCAACGTATAATAATTATCCTTTTGCGCGAGACACTTGCGCTATCTTACGGATTCTTTTGTAATTAAGAAATATCATGGGTAGAATTTCACCGTATACCCAGCGGAAAGTCATGATTTTCGAACGTTACAGGGTCGCTGGAAGCTAGCTAAAAAGGGTCGCATATAAGCGGGGTTTTTGATCGAAATTGATCAAAATTCATTAAATAAACCTTAAAGGTTATGTGACACTTGGGAGGGGGCGCTTGCTTCCGACCAGGAGCAATCGAAGATCATCACTTTCTGCTGGGTGTACATACGTAAATAAATGAGAAATGTGTATTTTAATACGTTTTTAAATTGTCTAGTAGGGTTACTTTCACGAAAAAAAAAAACATTTTCATTGTGTATGTCTTAAATTGTCAAAGTTTTATTCATGCTTATTTTTGGAGATGCCCCAGTCATAGTCGGACTCTAAAGGGTGCACAGAAGCTAAAATCAAAACCTTCAATTTGTTTTTTTTGCAAAAGTCGACTGGACCTCAGATACCTAAATAAGAGCTAACAAAGTTGTGATCCATAAAAGTCTTCATGCACCCATTCACAGATTTGATACTTTAATTTTTTCGGCAATTTCAAACGGCCATATCTTCGGTTCTAGCGGGGATAGAAAATCGTCCAAAAAACGAAATTGTCGGTTTTGAACTCTACTTTCAGAATATACTAGTCTGATAACTCAATGTAAAGCCGATTATGATTAAAAACGCATAAAGGTGAAAAAAATCTGCTTTTATCGGTATTTTTTTAGGTTTTGGACGCTATATTTGGCTCAAATTTTATTTTCCCGGCTCTAGAAAATTACTGAACATACTTTATACATTTTACAAACATGTTACAGGATATTTATGCACATTTAATATATTTAGGAGCCCGGAAAAAATTTTTACATAGCAAAAACGCGTATAAATGCGGAAAAACCGTTTTTTGGAAAGTGGCAGGGTCTAGACCCTTTTTTGGGGGGCTTTCTCGGCGTATTTCCTAGTTTTCGGTCATAACCAATACATCTGGGGGGTGGGAGCCGACCTAGCGGCAATTTGGGAACTAAGGGACACCCTAATATATATATATATATATATATATATATATATATATATATATATATATATATATATATATATATCTTTTTAATCTTCTTTGAGTGTTGCTATGTGTTACTTTTGAATAATAAAAGAACTTTATATTTTTTATTGAATGCCATGCCCACTCATAAAGCTGCTTAGCTGTTAAAATGCTGTTGATTGCTGATGCTTGGAGGCTTGCGTTCCTAGCTCCTATTTTAAGAGTTGCACCAAGGCCATCACGTGGGCCTTTTCCGTGAGCCGTCGCGGAAAAATGCCATTCTGCTTTAATACCAAAATCATTTTCATGATTGCATAAATTTTGGATATTAAAACGTATTAAAACGATTTTTAAAATGTTGTTTGGCTCCATCCGCTTCCTTTGAAAGATTCCTTGACAAATTACCAATTATCATTGCTTTTTGATTATATTTTTTCGTTAACCCCTATACTCAAACGTGATTTTTGTCTGTCAATACTTATGACTCATCAGCGGTGAGTCATAAGGACAACATTTTCTGAATCATCTGGTGGCACAAATATTCCTCTAAGCTTTAAGCTTACCTTTAATTGCTTGAAATATTCTGATTTTTGTTCGTTAATATAATCTTGAGGTTTTAATGATTTTAACCGATGACCAAGAAGTTAAATAAAATTTTTAGTAGTTGTGTTCGATGTAATCATGGTTGTCCTATTCGTCAGATGGACAGTATACGACAGACAGAAATCACGTTTGAGTGGGTTAACGAAAATATATAATCAATGAAGCAGTGATAATTGGTAAATTGTTAAGGAATCTTTCAAAGGAAGCGGGTGGTAGCGTTTTTTACTGCTTCGTGGTTTGCTTGCATTTTGGGTTGTCATATTTTCCGTGTTAGATATCACGTTTGAGTGGCGGGCTAACGGATAAATATAATCAGTATAGCATTGATGATCGTAAAATTTTACCAGAGATTATTTTGAAGGCTATAAATACGCACTCGTACATATAGACGTATAGTTCTCACACGCATATAACCACAGTATTTGCATTAACTTTGAGCTAGCTTTCCATGATCATGACTTCAATAAGGAAGAAGTCTTTTCGAACAGATTGGTG
This sequence comes from Gastracanthus pulcherrimus, assembly GCA_949152435.1. Lineage (NCBI taxonomy): Eukaryota > Metazoa > Arthropoda > Insecta > Hymenoptera > Pteromalidae > Gastracanthus > Gastracanthus pulcherrimus. The sequence continues at coordinate 110,896,048 of OX424573.1, read as the reverse complement.
TTGCAATCCGTTCTAATTGGTAGCTCACATAGGCAAATCATTACGACCACTACCAGCTAGGCTTTGCAGACATTTCGGGCTTGCTTCTGCAGAGAATATGATTTGCAGTGGATGTAGGAAAATATCATATACTAGTAATGATACTCATAATGAAGACGTGAACCACAATTCCAAGAATGATGATACTCATGATGAAAACGTGAATGACAATTTGAACAATACTTCTGTATCTAACAGTGCAAATCAAGATAGCCTAGAGAAGAATGTGCAATTAGATCTTGACAGTTCGACTTCTTCAAATGCTGAGGAAAACCTCCATGAAATCATCGAAGGTTTAAGAGAAAAATTTTCATCGTTGTCAGAGCACGATCCCGACAGGATAGCTGCTCTAACCATACTGCCATCAAAATGGTCAATAGGGAATATTTCTTCTCTATTCAATACTACGAGTTACTCCATTAGAAAAGCTAAAGAATTAAAAGCCACGAATGGCTCTTTTTCTAGACCACCCCCAAAAATAGGTAAATCGCTGCCACAAACTACGGTTAATAGAGTGAAACAATTCTATGAATGTGATTCTAACAGCAGAATTCTCCCAGGATATAGAAATAAAAAATCTGTTGAGATTGATGGAGAAAAAGTCCTAAAACAGAAGAGACTGACATTGTTTAGCTTAAAAGAATTATATTTCAAATTCTGTGGAGAGCATCCAGATACTACTATAGGTCTTTCAAAGTTTTGCCAATTACGACCTCAAAATTGTGTTTTACCCGGAAGTAATGGTACTCATATTGTTTGCGTATGTGTGATTCATGAGAATGTCAAGCTTTTGCTCGATGCCATCAATTTATCTGACCTGATGGCTAAATCGGAATTCCCATTAAAAAACTATACCGATTGTCTTAATCTCATGGTATGTCGTAACTCAAATAGAGAATGTTTTCTTAACGAATGCAAAAATTGCCCTAATTACGATAAGCTCAGATCCCAGCTTGAATCAGATTTGGAAAAAGTAGACGTAAAGGATATAATTTTTAGCTCTTGGCATTCGACAGATAGAAGAACTATGATTACATCAAACACAACTACTGAAAATTTCCTCGAACTTCTTGGTCATCGGTTAAAATCATTAAAATCTCATGATTATATTAACAAACAACAATCAGAATATTTTAAGCAATTGAAGGGAAGCTTAAAGCCAGGAGAAATTATTGTGCTACCAGATTATTCAGAGAATTTTGCTTTCGTTGTTCAAAAAGCAGCTCAAGCTTTTCACTATAATAATAATCAAGCCACAGAATATACGGTAGTTTATTATTATCGAGATGAAGGTGAATTAAAACATGGAAATATAATCGTGATTTCTGAAGCAAATACTCATGACTCTGCAGCGTTGTATATGTGTAATTCGATGATAATTGATTACCTAAAGAAACAACACAAAGTTACAAAGATTATCTACTTTTCTGATGGAGCAAAACAACATTTTAAAAATCGATTTAATATCCAAATTTTATGTAATCATGAAAATGATTTTGGTATCAAAGCAGAATGGCATTTTTCCGCGACGGCTCACGGAAAAGGCCCACGTGATGGCCTTGGTGTAACTCTTAAAATAGGAGCTAGGAACGCAAGCCTCCAAGCATCAGCAATCAACAGCATTTTAACAGCTAAGCAGCTTTATGAGTGGGCATGCCATTCAATAAAAATTATAAAGTTCTTTTATTATTCAAAAGTAACACATAGCAACACTCAAAGAATATTAAACAGACGATTTGACGGGGCTCCTTCTGTCCCACAAATTTCAAGCAATCACTGTTTTATTCCACTACGAAACAAGAGTATTATTATCAAAAAATTTTCAAGTGATAAAAAGGAAGTTGTTGTAGAGATTTAAAGTATAACCGTCCATTTCTGGCCATGAACCTGCCCATTTGAGCGTTTGTCAGGTATTTTTTGAGGTTAAAACCAAATTTTTAGCTGATGGAACTAAACGGACTTCTGATTTGAAATCAGTGACCCCAAAAACGTATAAATATATGGTCACGATACTTCATCTGGCCGTCATCATGCCCGCTGAGCATTTTTGAAGTACTTTTTGAGGTTAGCGACAAATTTTGGGCTTGTCGTGCTAAACGGACCTTAGACTTAAAATCAGCGATCTCGAAAACGTATAAATTTATGATCACGATCCTTAATCTGGCCGTAATCATGCCTATTTGAGCGTTTTTGAAAAATATTTTGAGGCTAGGGGCTAATTTTGGACTGAACGAGCTTAACGGACCTTGGATTTGAAATACGCGACCCTTGAAACGAACAAATGCATCGTCACGAACCTTTATCTAGCCATAATCATGCCTGTGTGAGCGTTTTTGAGGCATTTTTTGAGGTTAGAGCAAATCCTGGAGTGATAAGGTTAAACGGTCAGCGGATTCGGATTCAACGTACCCGAAAACATATAAAATGACCTTTACTAACAATTTTCGTCTTTTATCTATATTTTTATGAACGATTAATCGGAAAATTTTCGGAAAACTGGTCAGAAAATCAGGTTTTTGGGACTGCCATTTTGAAAATTTTGAAAAGCGCCACATAGCTATTGATTCTACATAAAAAACCCTAAATTTTGACCCTATACAAGTTTTTCTAAGTCTTTACCATTTTTGGGAAGAGCCGTGTGCGTTTTGGCACGGATTGACCCATATATATATACTCTAATGCGAATGATGTCACGTGCATGTTCATCTCCTGTAGCTGCTTTAATTTTTGGAAAAAATACGTGTCCATTATTTTTGTTGTTCTCTATCTGATGGACCTAATGGTTTTTTATTTTTCTTTTCATGCAAAGTCCCAATTGGTTTAGCAATTTTTGTACCCTTGTGACGAGGCACTTTGCCTGAGGGATATCCGTGTTATTTTGTTACTTACAAAAATATTTATTTCTAGCTTTTACTTTAGTCAGAATTGAATTTATAATTTTTAAACCCGAGTTTTCTCCTCAAGCAAGGTTCCTGTGCAGAAACGAGATAGCACTAGATAGCGCTATGTCTTACAATAATGTTACTTATTGTTGGAGTCGCATTTTCTCGTTGCTCTGGCCATCGGCTAGGTCAGCTTCTCCGGCGCACTCTTGCCATCGGACCGCGGGAACTGGCTGTGAGCGCACTCGTGCCCATATTTATTTATTCTTATTTTTAGGAAACGCGTATAGCCACTTTTTGTGCTAGTACGCTCTCACTTTTTTTACTCGGGTGCTATCTGCGTCAATAATCAGTACAGCCATGAAGTTTTAGTTATTAAATAAGGATGCATGCAAATTACTAATCTACTTTATTTATCAACTCATTATTTAATTTTTCTTGGCTTCGAAAAGCGGACAGATTTCGTCCATTGCCATATTTTATTAAAAGAAACTAAACCTAATAATACAAGCTATTTACAAAAATGTGCGCGTGTTCGCGCTTGTCAACCTCCTCACGTCTTCGTCGCTTTATTACATAGTTCACGGCGCGTTACTTTTGCCACGCCGTTTTCCGCCTACCTCTTATCGACATTACAAGTTATACATTTCCTTTATTACGTGGTTTTCACACCACTCACCTTCACGTATAGTAAGTCGGAACTTGGAAATTATTCATACTATTTTCATTCGTGTATTATCTGCCTTAAATCTAACGCTCTTTCGCGTGCGCGTCTCTGTGCTTCTATTTTACCTCCCTCTTTTACATTCGATTCTTATTGGCGCTTGTACGCTCAAGCGGAGAGAGAGAGAGAGAGAATGAGGACAGACAGACTCACTTGGGTTGCTGGGACTCCTGTCGCCAGCAAATCCTCCCTCGGTGCATTACTTCTCGGCCGCTGCATTCGTCCCGGCACTCTTGGCCGCTGCCTGCCCTGCATTCACACTGCGGTACGCGCTCGCATAGTCTTATGCGCTATACTTTCGGCGGTGCACACGGTTTCTCTCCATTGTACGTATCAATCTCGGCGACTCCCTTCGCCTCGTAGTTTTTGGCGTCGGTGCCAGTGCGGCTTGAGAGCGATGTCGTCGCGATAGCGAGAGAGAGCCATTAGCAGACTCTCGCTGCTCGCCTGATGTATTCCGCTTTTCTCCCCTCTCCCCTCTTCTACCTCTGCGCGCTTTCTTCGCACTGTTGCCTCTTTCTCCGCTTTTCTCGGCACGCGCCGCACCTCCTATCTGCTGTGTGCCGCGTTGCCGCACCTCGTGCGTCTTTCCAATCGTCGTGTCTCGGCCCCTACCGACTTGCTGCTCGCTCCGGTGTACATGTGTAACACTCATACATGCATACTACGCGTGGCTCGGTTGTGCAGAGAGTAATTCTTTGTCACACCCTTAAAGTAGTTTTTTTTTATAAATTTCTTTATTTTTCAATCAATTTCAATTTTTCAGGGCTTATTTTTCTTTCTTCTTTAAACATTTGTCTATAAATACACAGTTAAAAAATTATATATTAATTTAACTTTCAGGAGAAAACACTAATTGTTTACAAGTTTTTACATGAAAAACGTTTTTATATATAAATAAATAGTCTTTTCTCCTTAAGGATAAAAAAATATATAATTTTTAAAACTTGATTTTGTAGATAAATATTTACAGAAGAAAATAAGCTTCTGAATATTAAAATTGATTTAAAGATAAAGAAAATTTATTGTATAAGCAGATTTTCTTTTAAATTGACAATATTTACGCTTCTGACGTCACGATTTTGTTGAAATAATTTTTCCATTTCGTTAAGCACTCTTCTTTAATATACTTTATTATTTAAATTATAAAATCTTTACAAGCTGTTTGTATACTTTTTTTTAATGGTCAATTAAATACGGCATAACCACTAGGGTGTACCGCATTAATTAAATTTTAACAATCGATACGCTTCAGTGTTGGAAAGTTGTTAATATCTATGAAGTTAAGAAATCGTTTTTAGTTAGTGCATCTAGTTGAGTTTTCTGTTCTGCTAAGAGCCTTAAAGTTTTTGATTCAAACGAAAAAACGTGCGAAATTGCGGAATAAAAATATTCTTTATACTAGTTATGTCTTTGCAATCTCCGAATCATAAATAGTTAACATTTATGATTTAATTCTTTCTTTGAATTATTCGAAAAACGTATAGAATTTTCTGTTAAATATATTTCAATGGATAATGCTAAAAACGTAATAATAAAAATTAAAGTCTCTTCTTTTCGCACACGGGCTTGGGACCATGGCCGGCAGATTTACTTTTTATATGATTATAATTGTTTAATTTTTGTTTAGTTTTTAACATTTTTATTTAAATTAGTTTTCTGGTAGAACGTTTTTAAATATACAATCGCTTTAAACTGCTTGATTTATTACTGTTCAATGCAGGCATCACGGCTCGGGATTTTAATGTTGATCGAATATAATTATCCCTATTTTCCGCACCTATTACTTTTGTCGAACCCTCTGTCACCAGATTAACAGTTACTTCGACAGCTTGAATAGGGTATGGGATGTCTCAGAATGCCCAAGTCATAGGGTTATTGATGTCATTAAGCATCTGTTGGATTTCATTTTCTTAAAAATAACGACGAACTGGAGATGGAGTTATTTCACAGACGAGCCAGTCAATCATATCAACATAATTATACACTTTGAAATGTATACTTGGAACCTCAAATTGAGGTAATTTCACTTTCTCAGTATTTTTTTCGCATTAAGAATTTTTTTTAAAGCTACCTTTCTAATATCCTTCTCTTCATTAATCAACATAGTAATGTTTTCAGAATTTGAAAAGTATGCATTGCGTGCAATAACATTGTCAATAACTTGCAAATACGTTTTGGAATGATAGCGATAAGACTTAATAAATTTAAAAAGATATTTAGCTCCATTCTTGTCAGAGCTATTTAATCAGAAAATCTTGATACCCAAAAAATTGTAAGGCCCATAATTACTTACAATCCAAAAAGTCATGTGGCCCAGGAAGTCTTGAGTTCCAAAATAGTATCATACATCAACATTTCTAAATCCTACACAATTGTAAGACCCAATAAATCTTGATACACATAAAATTGTAAGGCCCAAAATTTCTTACAGCTCAAAAAAGCATGTAGCCCAGAAAATCTTGAGGCCCAAAAAATATAGTACCAAAAATTTTGTAAGGTTCTATAAAATCATTTTGTGTGAAGTAAAGGTTAAATTTTAAACGACAGACGGCAGGCATTTAAGGTTTTTAATATAATAGGAGCAGGGGTGGCCAAAAGTATTGAGGGCAAAGCTTATTCTAATGTATTTTGACCAGATGAACACATATATTACCCTATTTTGGGCCTATCGCGTAAGCGTTCGACCCTAACCTCAAAAAACACACCCCAAAACAGTAGTTTTATGTGACTAACAATCAGAGGGGTGGTACAAAAATTAAGGACAAAACTGCTCTTTTGGGGTGCTTTTGAGGTTAGGAACGAACACTTAAGCATTCGGCCACAAGTAGGGTCAAATATGTGTTGATCGGGTCAAAATACATAAGTATCAGCTTCGTCCTTAATTTTCTTTTACCACCCGTGTGATTCTCAGTCACGTAAAACTGCTATTTTGGGGTATTTCAATGGTATTTAGCGGGTCAAAACACATAAAAATGAGATTTGTCTATAATTATTTACTACCTCTTTGTTTCTTAGTCACGTAAAACTGCAGTTTTGGAGTGTTTTTTTAACGTTAATGGCTAACGCTTAGACGATATGACGAAAATAGGGCCAAATTTGTATTCAGCGAGTTAAAATACATAATAATAAGCTTTGTCCCAAATTTTCTTACCATTCCTGCAATTTTAAACCACGTAAAACTGATGTATTGTTGGGGTTTTTTGAGGTTTGTAACGAACGTTTAGGCGATGGACCAAAAATAGGGTAAGATTCGTGTTCAGCGGTTCATATACATAAGAATAAGCTTTGTCCCTTATTTTGTTACCACCCCTGCGATTCTCTACCATGAAAACTCTTTTCTCGTGATGTCGTCTATGAACGGTGACGGCAATCCATGTCCGCTATCTTAAGCTTTTCAAAAAGGCGTAAGTGGAAGAACCTCCTATCTCAGAGTGCGCGTGAAGAACATCCTATCTTGGTCGGCATGTGAACAAGCTCCTATCTCGGTCACGCAAAGAATCTCTTAAAGGGACAGATACACCTTTAAATTTGAAATTAATTGATAATACATTTTAAGGTAAAAATAAGACACTCGTAGTTCCAATCAATTTTTTTTTTAATATTAAAAAATTATTTTCTAAAAATTGATTGGGTTTCTGAAAAAGTATAATGAAAAAAATTTTAACGAAAAAGTGCTCTGCTCATTTTGTAATACATGTCAATAGGAGTCGAATAACTGTCGAAAAAAAAATTTCCTTTCATCATCTCACCTAAAATAGTGCAGGGAGAAAGTTCCTTTAATAAATATGGTATTAGACAGAATGTTTTATTGTGATGTATAGGATCAAGATTTTGAGGTTTTAAGAAGGTAAAATTTAAGATATTATTGTATATTGATAGCATAAAATTTTCTAAACGATTCCTTTTAAACCCAAAAAGTTTTCTAGACTCGTAAAGAAAAATAATTTTTTTAGGTTTAACGCAGGTCCGCCCCCTTAACTCGCCGCGATGAGGAAGCTCCTACCTCGGTGCCTAGAAATATATTATCCATATAGGAATATCATAATAATATTATATTATTATTTATATTATATTGTAATATTATATTATTATTAATATTATATTGTAATATTATATTGTAATATTATATTATTATTAATATTATATTGTAATATTATATTGTAATATTATATTATTATTAATATTATATTGTAATATTATATTGTAATATTATATTATTATTAATATTATATAATAATACGAGTATTATATTATTATTTATATTTATTTATTGAAAACCAGAAAGAGATACAGTTTATATACAAACTGCAAAACCCTGCAGAGGTAAACTTAGTTACCTATACGCAGGTCTGGTATTAAGACATAAAACAAAAAAAAAAATATACAAAATATTAAATAAAAAAAAAATATATATATATATATATATATATATATATATATATATATATATATATATATACTTAATACTAACTTAATACTAAAAGTGACTTAAAAACTAAGCATATAAAATTTTAGTTTCTTAACAATTTTCGTATTTTTATATAAAGCGATAAATTATATACAAAACAGTAATTTTGTATCACAGCGCTTCTTAATTAGATCTTATCCAATCTTTTAGCAACTTTTTATGAGAATTTTTAGTTATATTTAAAGTTTTAATCTCATTTTGTAAATTGTTAAAAGTTGTAATTGCTTTTTTAAAACTATTTTTGTCGCTAACCCTTTTGCTATTTTTAGGTATAGTTAAGTTTTTTCTCATAGTTATACTAGTTGATGCAAGATATTGGCTTTTTAGGTCTGTATAATGATATTTTAACGCCTCAAAAGTAAATAGTTGTTCCAAGTTCATAGGATTATCTTCAACAAAATTGTTCTTATTAATAGCTTTCAAAATTTTATTCTGTAATTTTTGCAATAAATCTCTATTATTTCTATAAGCTCCACTCCAAGCTAATATCCCATAACTTATTATACTATGAAAAAATGCATAATATATCATTCTTAATATTTCTGTTGGCATTGATTTGGCAATTTTATAGAAAATATAGACTAGATATTCCGTTTTTTGTATTATATATTGAACGTGTTTATCCCACTTCAGATTGTAGTCAAATACTATTCCCAAATATTTGCACTTTTCTACTCTAGTTATATTTCTATCCTTAATCTTAATATCTATTTGAGGTGGAACACTATCAGTGTAGTTACCATAGGTCATAACAACAGTCTTCTCAACATTTAAAGATAATTTGTTTACTGCTAACCACTTATCAATTTTTATTAAATACTTATTCATAGTTGTTTGCGCTTCATTCCAAGTATTACCATTTGCTATTATTGCAGTGTCATCAGCATATGACAATATTGTCTCTAGCGGGATCACTTTCAGGATATCATTAATGTATAGTATAAAAAGTAGAGGTCCTAATATTGTGCCTTGTGGAACACCCGTATTTATTAACATGCTATCACTTTCATTAACATTTATTTTAACTACTTGATATCTATCATTAAGATAACTTGAAAGTAGATCCAACGCCTTTCCTCTTATTCCTAAACAATAAAGTTTATCTAATAATATTTTATGATCTACAGTATCAAAAGCTTTTGCTAAGTCTAGAAACGTTATAAGTATCGGTTTACTTTGATCCAAGTTATTGTATAGTGTATTTGTTATGTAATTGAGAGCATTCTTTGTACATATTTTTTTCATAAAACCAAATTGGTGTTCAGATATTATATTACTTTTTTAATAAAATCATAAATTCTGTTATATAAAATTCTTTCAAGAATTTTAGCTACATTTGATTTTAATGAAATAGGTCTATAATTTGATATATTATGCTTCTCTCCAGACTTGTATATAGGAACAATTTCCGCTTTTTTTAGTGCATCAGGCCATACAGCGTTTTCAATACAAGAATTAATTAAATGCGCTAAAGATTCAGCAATATTGTTGCAAAGTATTTTTAAAGTTTTGGCATTTATTTTGTCAACTCCTCCATTTTTTAATTTCAAATTATTAATAATACTTGCAACCTCATGCGCACTAGTTGGTTTTAAGAAGATGGAGCTTTCATTCATATCTGGTAATTTTAAATCAGCATCCGAATATTTATCAATTTTCTCACTCAATTTTTTACCTATTTCACAAAAATACTTGTTCATATTATTAGCTATTAAACGTTTATCTGTTATTTTCTCACTATCAACTTTAATATAATTAATAGTATCATTAGATTTAATTTTTTTCCCTATTTTTGTGTTTATAATTTCCCACAGTTTTTTGGGATTATTTGTATTATTTTGGATCAGACTTTTATCGTATTTGACTTTTGCATCTGTAATTACCTTATCTAATATTTTGGCATATATTTTGTACTGTACTTTAAGTTGATCATTCTCACGATCCATCTGCCATAAATTATACAAAAATTCTTTAGTATCACACGATTTTATTATAGCATCTGTAATCCAGTTCTTCCTTTGTTTCTTATTATCTTTCCTCAATTTTATTTTTGCTAATTCAATGCATTTTTTTATTTAGCTTAACAGTGTATCAGTAGCAATATTAGGATCATGTATTGACATAGTTCCATTCCAATTTATTGTCTTGGCAACGTTTCTTAATTTTTTATAGTCTATTATTTTAGTGGGTCCTTTACTTTTAGTCTTCATCTTGTTTATAGCAATAAAAATAGGGTAATGGTCTGTTAAAGAATGTTTTAATTTATATGTAACTGTACTTAGGCTATTAGTTTTAATGAAGATATTATCAATACAAGATCCTTTACAGTTTCCTATAGGTGGCCTTGTAATTCCCACGAAACCAGGAAAATATCCATTTTGTAAGAAGTTACAGAGGAATTCTTGACTAATATTATCAGATTCTAGTAAATCAATATTAAAATCACCTATAACTAAATGATTTTTAGTATTTCTCTTATTATTCAAGAACTTGTTTAAATCTAGAATGAATTCTGCCTTAGGTATGTGATGAGATCTGTATACAGCGGAAAATTCCATACTACTGTTATCATTTAATGTGATATGAGTATTTATTATTTTAATCTTTCCATACTTAATAATTTTAGTTTTGTGTACAATATTCTTATCAACAAAAACCATGACACCATCATTCTGATTTAAGTTACTTTCATTATAATAACTATTATATCCCTCTAAATCGTGTATTTTATAATTTACTTGTACAAAAGTTTCAGTGCATATAACAATACATGGTCTACTAGTTAGACTTTGTAATAGAATTTTTAACTTATCAAAATTTGTAGACATACTTCTTATATTTACATGCATTATAATATCATTTTTATTGTTAATGATTTTATTTAGACAATTGATATTGTCACATATATTTTCCTTTTGAATAGAGTCTTTTTGTACTTTATCAAGAAATTCAAAATCCATATTTAATTATTTAAAACTTAAGTCTTTGTATTTTTTCTTGTGCTATTTCTTGTTACTATTTGTTGTTTTTGCTGCTGTTGAACATTTTGTTGTTGTTCTTGTTGCTGTTCTTGCTGCTGTTGTTGCTGCCGTTGTTGGTTTTGTTGCTGTTCTCGCTGTTGTTCTTGCTGCTGTTGTTGCTGTTGTTGAGAAAATTTCTCACTTTGCATATTGTTTGCATTCTCTTTTTGTTGGTTAGTTATCTTCAGTTGATAATGCTTCGGTATTGTATACACTGTTGGTAATGTAGGTATCACAGGATAATCAGTGTTTCCAATTAATTTTTTAATCTTGTTTTTTATTATTTCGCATAAATTTATATCTGCTGCATTATGACACGTATTAAAAACTGTATTAAATTTATTATTGCTGTAACTGCAGTTTATACATACTAATACTTCATTATCACATTCAATAGTTTTGTGATTTTTTGCACACTTTAGGCATGTTATTTTATTATTGCACTTTGTACCATTGTGTCCCAACCTACCACAGTTGAAACATGGTTTTATATTTATCAGGTCAAAAACTCTACAGCTTTGACATCCAATAAAGATTCTGTTCTTGTTATCTCTGATGTTTTTATAAATTTCAGCTGTCACTTCCACTAAAACGCTACTGAGTTTTGTCGTCTTGTTTGTAGTGTAGTGTAACACCTGAGCTTTAGTATTAAAATTTGCGAAATTCCTTATGTTTATATCTTCTTCAATTTCATTCTCATCCATGTTCATATTGTTATCAATTCCAACTATTTTAATTTTTGGATTATTTAATTGTTCTATTTTCACTTCACAATCTCCATCTAGGCAGTACATTAATAAACTTTCAGCATGTTCAACACAGTCATTATTCATACATTTAATAACAATCTCATCTTTATTTTTGCTGTATATTTCTTTTGTTTGAATGCTTTTCTCATCTATTAAACATTTTACTATACTTTTTTTGACATCTGTTTGTCTTGCATTATTTAAGGTTTTAACTATAAGTTTTGGAACTCGTTTTTGTAGAGGTTTCACAGCACTTGTTATTTCAGCAAAAGATTTATTGCTTCTTTGGTAATTTTTTTGTTTTCCTATAATTTCTTTCAGTAGATCATTTTTTTCAAAAAGTTCTCTGTTAAGTTGTTTTAATAGTTCATTTTCTTTTTGCATGATTTCAAGATCAGCTGCACTATCTCTCACTGTTGAGTTCAGTAGGTCTTGTGCTTTACACTCTAATTCCTTAAGTATTTCCTTCCTTATTTCTTCTGATTGCCTCGATTTTATCTGTGCAATCATTGCCTTTGTTGATTCACTCAAAACCTCTTCATCAACTTTTGAGGTTATGTTTTTATGTTCTTGGCATATTATTAGCCTTTCACTAATAAAAATTAGACTTTTTTGTTTTGCACAACTTTAGTGGTACGCATTATCACATATAATACAAATAACTGTTGTTACTTCATTCTGTGAGTGACATTTCAGAAACTTTTTACTGGTCTTATCCGGAGGATCTTTCCCTCCCGCCGCCATGTTAGCCTCTCTCTAATATTATATTATAATATTATATTATTATTAATATTATATAATAATATTATATTATTATTAATATTATATTATAATATTATATTATTATTAATATTGTATTATAATATTATATTATTATTAATATTGTATTATAATATTATATTATTATTAGTATTGTATTATAATATTATATTATTATTAATATTGTTATACGGATGATATATTTCTAGGCACCAAGATAGGATCTTCTTCGCCACAGCCAGTTAAGAGGTTTTTCGCGTGAGCCGAGATAGGAGGTTTTTCCGCTAAGGCGTCGGTATAGTATACATCATATAATACTACATCAGGATATGTAACAATTACACATTTACGATCAGGTATTAATTTTTAAATGATTGATAAATATCCGAAAAACCAGCGATCATTTGAAATTAACTTATCACGTTGCTCGATCTGATTGCATTTGATAGAATTGATGTGTCAAATGGCGCATTATGTGCTACTAATAAACATCGCCGAGATGTTTGACGAAGAAACTGATGGAAAGATTGCAAGGCAAGCTCTTTAATGCAACTTGCTGCAGGTTTTGTATTCAAACGTAAATCTCCTGCAGCGTTAATACTGAGATTTGTGATCTCAATTGACCTTTTTGGAATTTCATTAATTGGGCAAATATATACGTTCAAATATCTTGCGGCGCATTTCGCTGCGATCTGTAATATTTCAGCTTCCGCGTCTAGACCTGACGTCCCTAAATCAAATAAATGATATCGCAGTCATTTGGTATTGGATCGTCAAGTGTTATATACTCATGCTGATTGATGGTTCATTAATCCCAAAGTTGGCTTCGTATTGGGTGCCTTCTGCTTTTTCTTTTCTTTGCCTCATCTGGTCTCGTTATTAAAACAATTCTTGAGGGCAAGCCGCTCTCCGACGTCTTATTCTATCTGCTGCAGTTACAAAGCTGGTGGTATATTTACAAGGCGATAGATGCAATTTTTTTCTTATGTCAATTATGTATTTATCCGCGTCATTAATGGAGCATACAGTACTTGCTACTCGCAGATTGCAAGCTCGATTTTAGCTGAGACATATGTTTTTTAGAGTCTTGTAAGCAATAATATTTTTGAGGCTTTCATTACGTTGGCTGGACGCAGCCACGGCAAATTTGTATGCATTCATTACATATTTAGAAAATACCTACTATATTTCTGCGTACAAGTCATCTCCAGCTAAGATTATCTGTTGTTTGTTAGCTTTATTATTTGGCTTTGCAGTCGTGTAATTCCTTGCTTGCGATAGAAACACCACTTACCACAATTCCCGTGCCTATTAAATAAATGTTCTGGTATAAGTTTCAAACATTATTTTAATTGTGCGGTTTTTCCTTTATTTTTGACAACTGCATATGTGAAACATTTCTTAACATACTTTATTCTCTTAGTATTGAATCTACTAATTCTGTTTTTGATTTTGTACAAGTCGGACGCAAAATGTTTTACTAGATGGTTTTTGTCTGCGAGCTTGTGGATCTTTCTATTGGAAGCTTTTCGAACAACTGCTATAGTTGAGCTGTCTTCGTCACCTATTATAACTGCTACTTCGTCGACTGATAGTTTTTTTAAAATCGCACTTTTGTTTATAAACTGGACTCCAGTATCAGCTTCCATTACTTTAGTGCTCTCTTGAAAATTTCATTTGCGATCATGATTATTTTTATTTTTACCACGAGCATTAATGATTATGCATCGTGAAATACAGTACATTACCACTCGCATGCCCAGTAATTGAAGCATACCCATTCAGACTATCGTAATTATGGCCGGTGTCGCACTTGCTCCAGCCCATATCGTATGACACGATTACGCGAATGACATCAACGCATTTTGAAACAAAATCAGGATCTATGGTGGAACACTGAAGCTCTTTCAATGAAGTCTTGTACAATTTCGGGAGTCCTGATGAAAAAATTAAATTAAAGAAAAAATATTTTAACATTTAGCATTGAATGGTTCTATTTATTAATATAGTAATTGCCAGTACGAAATTTGAAAAATCATGGAATCCCAACGCGTGTAAATAATACCTATGTGCTCACGATAAAATTTTCAAAACTTTTTATATGAACCTACTCCTGAATTAAATTTTGCTCGTATTGGTATACATTTAACTACACACTTTTCAGTACTATAAAAAGGGTGGCAAGTACACTACTTGCCACCCTTTTTGTTGACGTATAGATTATTATAAACAAAGTTTCTTCGTCTCATCAACGATGGAAAAAAACGGCGTCTGTTTTAATCAATTTTATGAGCACGTAAGATTCAATTCTCGCGTACTATTTTATAGTTGAGAAAAAGCAAACCATCTATAAATCAAGTGAATGTAAATTCGTCGATTGTTCTTTCTCCCTTATGCTTACTGAAATATACAAAAGTGTTATATACATGTTATGTGTGGCTTTCACCCGGAGCGGCGTTGTGACGTTTTTAGAAGAGAATGCATTATTGCTGCAAGAGCAATAAAACCTACCCAACATACCAAAAAGAACCTTTTTGCAGAAGTTCCAGAAAATAAATTACTTCTCCCGATTTCGCAGAGAACCACCCATATCTATGGGTGATTCCCTAGGAAATCGTCAATATAAAAAAGACCACCGACAATTCATTGGCAATTATTTCAATATGAATTTCTTTATTCTAATAGATTAATTTTAAATTACTATATTTCTTTCCAATTAATACTTAAGAAAATGTGTGTTTTTATCATTAATTGTATATTAAACGATAAATTATAAAAAATTATAAGCTTATGATCATAAATTGCGTTATTGATTTAAAAATATAGTAGATAATGTCCAAAACTGGTGACAGTGGAATCAAGTTAGACAAAAAATGTGTCATATTTCTAAATAATTCATATCTAAATGAAAAAGTTTACTTATAGGAAATTGGGCGCTAATATTTAATTGTTGCAAAAACCATTGTTTATTGCAAAATTAAATAACAAACTCCACATGCTGCAGACAATTGATAATCTTAAAAAAGATTTAAGGGGCAACACCACTTTCTCCTACTGAAAATGGGGCGAATTTTCCGGATTTTTGTAAAAAAACTATACGGACAAATGTTATAAAGTTTTGGGATTATATATAGCATCATTTAATAAAGTTGTACAAATTTTTTCACAATAAAATATGGCGTAATAGCCGATATATAACTGATTCCTTGGAGGTCTATAAAAAGAAGTTGCAAAACGGCTGCAGTTGTAAGTGACGTCAGAGTGCTTGAAATCATAAAAAACAAAAAAAGCGTTAAACTAGATGACATTGTCCGTACCATGAACTACCAGCTTTGGAAAATAGTTAAAATTGACTAAATAGCGATGTTTTGAAAAAAAGTTACATATTTTGCCCAAAAAAAATGCGTCCGTTTTTAGCATTACAAATTTGCATTTTGCAACAGATCAAAAATTCCGTGGTTCATGGTATGCAAAAACATCTGCTGAGTATACCCTAAAAGTTTCGAATCGATTCATCAATTTGTTCGTGAGTTAGAACTGCAGCAATTTTGAAAAATGGTGTTTTCAGAAAAACGCGTTTGAAGTTTCAACTACTGATTTCTATGTAATAAAATTAAATTTATCATACTTACAGCAAGTCTGCTATTCCAGGCCCATATAATTGACCTTCCTCTTGCTCAAAAAACTCTTGTTCAGCCGATGCAGCTGACCTACGAGCTGTCCGACCCACTTTTGAAGCTGCCTGTCGCCTTAGCTCTGCTAGCTGCATGCGCTTCATGTCGCGCTTATTGACATATTCTTTAGCACACTTTCCAACAATCACTCCCATTGTTTTGAATATACTCAATATTGATCGAAAGCCATCATTAAAAATTCCAGTAGCAAAATAATTAGCAAGTTGAATAGTTTTCAGGCCACTGTGAAGGTGTTTTGGAGCAAAGTGCCAGAAAAAGCCAATGTAACTTTCATTGTTATTGTGAGTGTTGCCTCCTTTGCATCTGTTTAATAATTCAGGCCTACTTAAATCCTTGTAAATTGGTTCCAAATATTTAAAAACTTCTAGGTCTAGAGAAAGATAATCATGACTGAACTTTGTCATATCAAAACCTTCAGCTTCCGCTCGGCGATACTTGCACCAGCTGTCGACGACGGCCGGGCACTTTTGTTGCTGCGGGTTTTTATCGGTTGAACCAATATGAAAGTATGTAGCTAAAATCGCATTTTCCATTTCAACTACATTATCTTGATGTCTAATAATAGCTAAACTATAGTATTTTTAAAGCTTATTTATTACTTTGTCAGTTAATTTGATCGTGAGCTTACTTCTCCCTCCTAAACATTTTACTTTCTTCATTTCATTACGGTATCGCGTTCCCATTCTTTTCTTGACGTGTAGATAGCGTTCCAGTTTTTCTACTTGTACATCGTATAGATTCATATCTAAAATATTCTTGAAAGTAGCGCTATCGCCGTCGCCGATGTAGCGCGTTTATTTCACATTGTAATTTGCAAGCGAGCGACCAAACATTTCTTTTACGCTCTCGACCTCCATTTTCGCAACCGAACCTTCGTGATTAGCTTGGCAATCGTGATTTAAGAGCCATTCTTCATAGGCTTCTGGATCTTCTTTTTTTTTTATTCTCCCAGAATTCACACCCCTTGCAGTAAGATGATTTTACTGACGTGTCGATGATCTTTTTACTATACTTTCTCGTGAGTATCGTAACGCCGAAATGCGAAGTATGCCCACGTTTTTTCCACGTACCATCTCCGGAAGTTGTCAAATTCGTATCTAAACCTTCTTTTTCTAGAGTTTTGTCTCTTTCTTCTTTTACAGCTTTATTCACCGACAATTTATAAACCGCTTCTGCAGCTGTCAAAACATTTTGAAAACATCCGATGAAAGTATTTGTGTAAAAAGTCGTCATATCCATCAAGCCACAAAAAAGATTCAGGCCCTCATGCCCGATCCCCAAAAGCCGTATCACAAGCACTATACGCCGATTAATTTCGCATGCTTTACTAATCCTAGGGCCAGAATTGATATACGCGACACCACACTGACTCGTTAGAGCAATTTTGAATCCCAAGGCGGCTGGACTTGCTTCATTGAATGTTATATTTGTTTTGCAATCTTTGCAAATTACGAAATTGCTTATCGCAGTAAAAACAGCACAAAACTGATCTATACAGTAACCGTGCATTTGATCAACAATAATCTCCGCATCTTCGTCGCGCAACAATTTGTCAGCAGTCGTACTGGTGAATTCGGTTGACTGCTCCAACGTGTGTTGATTTCCGCTGAACCTTCTCTTCTTGCTTGCAGATCTGCGCACTGGAGTTTCTTTCGTTCCGTTTTGATGTTCGTATGGACTATTTTCACTCATTTTCAAAATTAAATTGTGGCTACGATGTGCTCTAAACGACTGCTCGAAGAAGCTGCTCAAAGCGGACTGAAGTAGCCGGTCTCTTACACTTGCGTCGAAGCGTTTCGTACGCACGGTCTCTTATACCTGCGTCGACTAAGTATTATGAATGAACACAAAGACTATATTGTGAGTTCAGGCAACTGCGAGGCTCAAATTCATACCTCTCGAGTCAGATTACAATGACGTCAGAGCCGGAGAATGAGCGCCGCTGCCCGGCGCCCGGCCCCGTCGGCGAAGGTCGAGTTACAGGCTGCAGAGCAGCTGCGCTTCAGCAGCCTGCTAATTTTAAAATATTTCAGATCCGACTCTAATACTTTGGGACATTATTATATTAATGATTAACTATCGAAAAATGTAATAAAATAAATCGATTTTTTGAATTCGAGAAACTGGTGTTTCCCCTTCAAAGATAAGAATGACATCCAAGAAAATTATAGAAAATTACATACTGAACTCACTCAACTAAAAAATAATAATATAGAACTACAAGGTTCATATGAGACTCAGATTGTAAAGTATCGATCATCACTCCAAGAACAAAATACAGCGTTAAACGAGAAGCACAAAAACGTACCTGAAGGTTCTGAAAACAAAGACACTGAATCTCAAAACGCAATTACACAAGAATTAAAGGTAAACCAAGAAGCTAAACATACAAATGATGCATCTAAACCTGAAGATAAAACACAAGATATTCACACTGCTATTATTGTTGACAAAAATTTTGAACTTGATTATGTAAAAGAAAACACTCTTCTGAAACAACTTAATGAAGAACTTATTGACAAGAACAAATTACTGAAGGAATTTATTGAAAATCTAAAGGAAAAAGAATTAAATAAAAAATCTTATGCCGAAGTAACATATAATATTAAACCACAACCAAACAGGGTACCAAAAATAATAGTTAAAGCAAACAATAATGATAAGCAAGCAGAAATTAAGCAACGTATAATCAACTACCTAAAAAATGATAAAACCCTACAAACAAATCTGGTATATGTAAGAAACAATGATGAAATAGTTGTGAAGTGTGTAAATAACGATAGTGTTTTAATAGCCGAAAATTTGTTGAAATAGAAGCTAGAAACAGTGTGTGAAATCCAAACTGAGCAATTCTTTAATCCGAAAATTAAAATAGTTGGGATTGATAATTACAATATGAGTAAGGAGACTATTGAAAATGATATAAATAGAAGGAATTTAAAAAATTCTAACATTAAAGGTCATGATTTGTACATGCATACAAATCAGAGTAATAATCTCACTAGTGTATTAATAAAAATTCCAGCAGAATTGTACAAAACCATAGAGAAAATAGAAATAGAATTTATGTTGACTATCAGAGCTACAGAGCATATGACCATATAAACATTAAGCCACGTTATAAGTGTGGTAGATTTGGACACAAAAGTTTAATGTGTGAAAACTTGTCTACATGTTTAAATTGCGCAGAAAACCATAATACAACTGATTGTGATAATGTAAATCTAAAATGTACAAATTGTGCCTTCAGTAATTCAAAATTTAAAACAAAGTTTAGTACTGATCATGCTATATCAGATGTAAACTTGTATGAAATTATGAAGAATAAAGTTAAAAGATACATTGATAATACGGATTACCCTATGAAACTTGTATTACCATCGGTGAGTATTGAACAGTCAAGGTACCATCAACATTTAAAGAATTGACGATCCTCAACAAGACAAGCAAAAACAAATAGAAGATAATGGAAGAATACTTCAACGTGATTGATAATATACAAAATGAAGTAATTAATTCGAAAGATGCTTATTGTGACCTCAAAACTCTTAATAAAAGTAGAAGTAAAAATGATAGTTTGATATTATATATGAATTTAAGAAGTCTCAATGCTAATTTTGCCAAACTTGAAATTTTTATTAGGAGTTTAAATGTTATTGAATGTGTGGAATCATGGAAGCTTACAGAAAATTAGTATCATAAATATGCACTGAATGTGTATGATATTTATTATAATCATAGTGAATTGAACAAATCAGATGGAGTTGTTGCATATTTAAAACAAAGTATATCGCACGCAACTAAAATCGTAGAGATAGGTATACCAAAAATAATTAATTCGTGTATCGAATTAAATAACAATAGTAACTTAGATATCTCTGCTTTGTACAGAAGTCATGATCTACCTGCTACAGAATTCAATATCAATTTAAAGTCTTATCTGAATCAAAAAGGAAACTCAAAAAATTATCTGATAATAGGTGATTTCAATGTTGATATCTTAAAAAATAACAACATTAGTCAAGAATTTTTAAGCAACTTTCTCGAAAAAGGTTACCCTGGTTTTAAAGATATAACGAGACCATTTGATAATAATGGCGAAATTGGATCATGCATTGATAATATTTTTATAAAAGATGAATCAATCAATACTAAAACGTTTAAGTTAATGATTCCTACTCCAGAACACTACCCTTTATTTATTGAAATTGATAGACATTTAAATAAAAATACAAATGATATAGAATGTGTCTTCAATTGCAAGAAAATAAAAAATAAAGCTAGTTCTGTAAATTGGAGTCAACATGCATCAATGAATGACCCAAATGATGCAATAAACTCACTCATAAAGGAAATTCAAAATTGCCTTGATGATGCTAAATGTGCAAAAAATCAATTTAATAGAAAGTCGAAACAAGCACCGAGAAAATATTGGATTTACAGTGCGATAATAGTTTCAATTGAAAGAAAATAGTATCTATATAACAAACTAAAAAGTGATACAAAAAATTAAGAGTTAAATAAAGAATACAAAGATTATGTTAAAATATTAAGAAAAATTATAAAAAATGCTATAGAAAAAATAAGTAATAATGCTAGGCAACTTTGAAAATAATTAACTAAAAAATAAGTAAAAAAAATAAAATCAATGAAGACATTAGTCTAATCCGTAATGATAATAATGAGTCGATTAATGAGCCAAGTGAAATACTACTCATATTAATAAGTATTTTAGCGAAGTAGGTGAAAATTTTAGTAGTAAAATTAGGGTACCTAAAAATAAAAAGATAAAATTACCTCTGATGAATGATAAGACGATATTCTTAAAATCTACAGATAAGTATGAAATCCGAATAATAATAGATAATATGAATCTTAAAAAAGGTGGTATAGATAATATAAATCTAAAAGCACTGAAAACGCTATCTGTTCTTTTTTTGCTGATTCTTTAGCTCAAGTTTGTAATAATTGCATAGATAAATTTATATGGTCTGATGCTCTAAAAGTAGCTGAAGTAGTTCCGGTATATAAATCGGGTGATAAACATGAAGTTTCTAATTATAGACCGATTTCACTTATATCAAATATAGCCAACATTTTTTAAAGAATCATTTATAACAGAATTTTTGATTTTATCTCCAAGCATAAAATACTGGCCGCTAATCAATTTGGTTTCATCAAAAACAAGGGAACTAAAGATGCATTAAGCTACATTGCCAATAAAATCTATGAAAACTTAGATAAAACAAGCCTATTACTATAACTTTTATGGACTTGGCGAGAGCATTTGATACTGTAAATCAGAAAATTTTACTTGATAAGCTGTACGATTATGGTATTAGAGGAAATGCCCATAAACTATTAAAAAGTTACCTGGAGAATAGGATACAGAAAGTAAGAATTGGTAGTATTGAAAGCGATTTTGTACAAATGAGTATAGGGGTTTTCAAGGAACAATTTTTGGACCTTTATTATTTTTGTTATACGTAAATGACCTTTTGACTAACATGTTTGAAGACTCTATTATATCATACGCAGACGATACGGCTATTATATCAATGGATGAAAGTTGGAAAGAGGTTGAAATAAAAATGAATAAGTATATGGAAGAGGTAGATAACTGGTTAACATTGAATAAATTATCATTAAATATATAAAAAAAACTGTGTATATGACATATGATAATTACTGCGATAGTGTTCCAGAAAATTTGGATATTAAAATTAGAAATATAAAATTAAAGAGAGTTGAGAGTTGTAAATACTTAGGTCTAATTTTTGTTTATAATCTTAACTGGGACAGTCATATTGATTACATAATCAGTAAAACAAAATATTTACTTTATGTTTTCTACAAAATATCTAAATTTATGGAAACGGACACTTTAAGAACGATTTACTATGCTTTTTTCCACAGTCTGATATATTAATAAAAATAACTTTGTGCAAAAGAATCCTGTGACCTTGAATCAATTTTTTGCATATGCTACTCTGAGTTATTTTTATAATATTCTCAAAGAAAAGTACAATAAATCTAGTAGTAGAATTAGGAATAAAAGTATACCTCTTCCGCAAATAAACAAAACGGTTAGCAAGAAGAATAGCTACATTAATGCTATTAAATTATATAATAACTTAACAAATGATCTCCAAACCTTAGACATTACAAAAAAATCTAACGTATATAAACTTAAAAAATGGATTAGAGAAAATATTTATATATAATAATTTTGTTAATTACTGTATAGTATAATTATTTAACCTTATTTTTGTATAGCTTGAAGTTTAATTTCATGTTATAAAAGACAAAGATATTGTTGTAAAGCAAAACCTTGTTTATTATTTATTTCTTTTTATATTATTTTTAGTTATAGTTTTCGTTATAGTAATAGTTTATCATATTTGCTATTAAGTTTTAGTTTTAAGTTTTTATACTGGACCAACGTACAGAAACTAGTATGTTTCTCTATAGGTTTACAGTTATGTTAACATCCCTGTAAATTTTTCTGCTAATAAATACATAAATAAATAAATATCTCAGTGGATTTAATGAATTTTGCGACGAATAAACATTCTTTTAGGCTTTTGAGGACGCCGATTATTAAAATGCTACACAAATCATTAAAGAATGTTCTGACATTGGATTTTAAAAATTCAAAATGGCGAAGCCACAATGTCCGACTAAAATATGAAAATTCTACTTAAGGTGGCTTTCTGGTGATTTTCCAAAGTTTTTGTTTAGTCCACAATCAAAATCTGAAAAAATTGCTTAATATTCGTAATATGAAAAGTATGTTTTCCATAATATTCCAAATTTTTTACCCTCCTAGATTCCAAAATATTCACACAATAATCATTATTTAGACCAGAATAAGGTAGTTTTTGTAAAGTTGGTTTGCGTCAAAATATTCATCGAACAGATTTAGGAAAATTTATCATCATTCTAGACATTAAATGGAAGAAAATTCTATTAAAAAAGTCTATTAATTTACTTTTAGAAATATACTCTATTAATATGATAAATAAATGTCATATTTTCATGATTTTTTAAAGGTTAATATCATTATATACCATTAGTAATTCAATAAAAGTACATAAAAAGCTGCTAACTTTTGTTCGAAATATGTCAAACAATATTTGAAAGAAAGATTCAAAATGATTCACTGAATATGTTGACGCAAATTAACTTTAGCATACTGGAAAACTTGAAGCTGGAAATATCGAGCTTTTGTAATAACAAGACTAAAATTCTGATATATTACGTGTACGAAATCGAGCCTATATACGGCCCTGGCTCATAAACGTCACGGCGTCACGCCACCAACGCCTTAGACGCTAGCCCAGCAGCGGCTCTGCGCCAATAAAAAAGAGAGGACCATCGTCTACGTCCGGCAACAACGCTGCAGCGCTCAGTTGCGCTCTCTCCTTCGCGGTGATCACTTGCTCTTTTCAGTGCCTGCAAGCACACATATTAAAATTAAACTACTCAAGAATATATCTATTTATTCAAACGCCAATTCTCGTCTATATTCATTCGCGAACCTCAACTCTTCAACATTTAGTTCTTCGAGTCGGATGACGAGGAAACGGTGAGTTTAAAATAAACTAAAAATCGTGACGCGTCGCCATCTTAATCGTCGCATTGCGCAGAAGGAGAGAGCAAGAGACAAAGACGGCGGATCTTTGTCTCTTAGTCAAGTCTCGTGCGCGATCGTCTCTCAAACGTCGCAATCAAGCGTGATCTGGCTTTCGACGCCTAGGCAACCCTTGCCAAAGCCACTCTTCTACGTCGTGCAAGACGTTTTGGAGCAATGGGCTCAGCAACTTCACATCAGCAGTCTCTTGAATTATTTGCAAACGTAGGTGAACGAATAACTCAAATATCACTGAAAGCGACGTCCAAGAAGTCGGGGCCGACTCCAGAGCACGCTGACCCTCCCCCCCCCTGGGCTACTTAGACTCAAAGGACTTATGGGGAGAGCTGACGAAAAGGACGCCACTCCGCCGCCATCTTGCTGAGAATATCGAGCAGCACGACGGAAGGAGCATCGGAGCCATCATCGTCAGCCACCTTCAACTGCGCACGAGGACGGCCACGAGGGAAACACCTGCATCAGCGGGTAAGACAGAACGAGCAAGCTCTGCCCCGCCATCGGCGTCTCTACAGCGGTGCAGGTAAGCGCTGCCGCCGTCGACATCGGCATCATCTCATCAGCGGAACGCTGCCATCGTCAGCGTCGACATTGTTGCTGCGCAAGCAGCCGATGCCGCCATTGTTCACGCTCACGGAGCGTCTCTACAGAGGTGCATGATTACGCAACCGCCACCTCATACATCCAAGCTGCTCAAGCAGCTGCTGCTGTCCACATCTGTCGCCCTGGACTAGATGAGTTCCGACGACGACGTGCAGCAGTTTCTTTGGAGAAGCGAAAGAGGCAGGACGATCGAGCTCTGCCACTCCGCCATCATTACATCAGCGGCGCGCGGAACTCAGGGCCTCCGCCTGCAGTATCGACATCGTTGCTGCACAAGCAGCCGATGCCGCCGTCGCTCACGTTCAACTCATCGAAGCTGCAACGAGGCCAGGAGCCTCGCACTAGGACATCGCTGCAGAGCGGGCCTGACACCAGTCGCGACAACGACGTCCACGCAGCACTCACATGAGCGAGGGAGATAGAGCTAGGGAGAGCTCTGACGTACCGACAACACAGCGCCGCAGTTTCGCGCGGCCGTCACCATCGACTTCAACGCTGCGAACTGCTGCTGCGAGGAGCCACTGCTGCTGCCGCTGCCATTTCGAGGCCACTCTCAATAGCGGTGCATGATTACACGCGACCGCCTATCACGTCGTGCAGCCTGGGTTTCTGTTACTGCTGCTGATGTTGCCGCTGCTGCTCGACTACAAGCCGCACGGAGCATCGCCACAGCGCGCCTAGCTGACATTTCTCGTTGCTACTGCTGCCGTTGATGCAGCTGCTACAGTGATCCAGTCACCATCGGTACTGGATGCGAGCCGCTCTGGTCTATTGAACACTGTTGCTGCCATTTCGAGGCCACTCTCAATAGCGGCGCGTGAGTACACGCGACCGTATATTATGTCGTGCAGCCTGGGTTTCTGATACTGCTACTGATGTTCCCGCTGCTGCTTGACTACAAGCCGCACGCAGCATCGCCACAGCGCGATCAGCTCACATTTCTCGTCACTACTGCTGCCGTTGACGCAGCTGCTACAGTGATTCAGTCACCATCGGTACTGGATGCGAGCCGCTCTGGTCTACTGAACACTGTTGCTGCCATCGATGCCTTGCTTCGCTTCAATCATCTGGTGACCCAGCTGCCATCGGTACTTTATGCGAGCCGCTCTGAACTTCTGATTCATCATGGAAGCAGCAAGCAGTCATCACACGGCAATATAATTCTGATTTTTTAACTTTAAAACAATTAAATATTATTATTGAATCATTCTATTTAATTCAATTCAGTCGAGTTAAAAGAAATTAAGAAATTTCTAGTCGTCGCAATCATAATACCTTTTAGTAAAGTGAACCTAATAGCTGTTCATGCTGTACGGTATACAAATCAGGATTAGTATCAATCTCGTAGCTTTATTCAAAGCTTTATGCCTTTGCTTTCATAGCAAACTCAATTCTTGGCAACCTAAATGTAAACTCGTATAAATGCCTATATGTTTTTAAGATTGAGAACAAAAAATAAAATATGAGCGCTTTACTTCATTGCAGTGCTATCTCTAAGAAAATTATAATTTCAGGAATTGCTTCTCAAGGCTACCAGAGGCACTCGTAGAGCTGATAACTCACTCACAGCGTCAGATAGCTAACAATGAAAACTTGACATTAGCTTTAGTCGGTTGCTTGAACTAGCTCTTATTTTATCTTTTTCTCTCTCTCGATTCATGAAATCGTAAATTAAGCTCATAGTTTATATTGCGTAACTTATAGTATAAATTTCAATAGTTGCAATTATACTCATATTGGCTGTTCGACTTACATTCAGTTCGTAATCTCAATGATTATTCTTGAATTATATTCCTTTCGCATCAGGTTAATTGTATTACATATATTCATAATCTAACTTTCTAATGCTAATCAAGTTATTCATTCGCATTTGATTATTGAATGATTTCTAGATTAATAATCTTTTCTTAATGCAAATTAACTTTAGTTTCAATCAAAGTTATTCATTCGCATTTGATTATTAAATCATTTCTAGATTCATAATCCTCTCATAATGCGAATTAACTTTTAGTTTTCATGCAAGTTATTCATTCGCATTTGATTATTTGAATCGTCTCCAGATTCACCATCTATTCTTAATGCGAATTAACTTTCATTTTCAGTCAAGTTATTCATTCACATTCATTGATTATTTGAATCCCTTCTAGACTCGTAATCTTTTTATAATGCGAATTAACTTGACAAATATCTCTCAAATTGAATCATTCGCATCAATTATTTGAATCACATCTGGATGAAATTAATTGTTCATGCGAATCAATTTCATAGCTCTCTCTAGAATTGAATCTTCGTATTGGTTATTCGAATGATATCTGCATTCTAGCCCCATCATATACGAATCAATTCTCATCAGAATCTCAAAACTGATTGTCTCTAATTGAATTCAATCTCAATAGTTTCTTTAATTATTTGCAAACTTAGGTTAACAAATAATTCAAATTTCATTAAATTATTTGAAGGTTTATCTAGAATAATTCTAATCAGAATTAATTCATTGCTTGAGGTTTTGAATTCACTTTAAATATTGTCATTCATTCATGGATGCGCTTTTTGAATCTCAGCTTACTCTTCAGCACAAAATCGCCACTTCATACCAAAATTTCAAATCAAGAACTCAAAGTATGACAAAGAGTGCCACATTGACCCATTTAGAAGCTCTTCAAGCTCATTATGATAAATTTCGCCTAAATCATGAAAAAATCATGAATTTGGAAAATCTTGATAAGAAACATACCTATTTTTCAACGAAGCTCGCAAATCTAGTAGATGATTCGTATTACGATAGAAAGGGTGATTATAATGATTTTCTTGACTATTGGGATAAAGAGCAAACGGCAGAACAAGCAAAAAATGCAACTCTTGCATCTCCACAACCTCAATTCACTGCTGCTCAATTTCAATCTTTCGCTCTATTTTCATCATTACCGAAAATGGATGTTCCCAAATTCGGCGAAAAATATACTGATTGAAATTGTATTATCTTCTAACTCATCTCTATGGGGAGGCTCTCGATAAAATAAAGAATATCGCCATTACTGATGCTAATTATGAGAAT
Organism: Gastracanthus pulcherrimus; assembly: GCA_949152435.1. Lineage (NCBI taxonomy): Eukaryota > Metazoa > Arthropoda > Insecta > Hymenoptera > Pteromalidae > Gastracanthus > Gastracanthus pulcherrimus. Next base: position 110,868,400 of record OX424573.1, on the reverse strand, counting down.
GCTTGGGGAAAACTAGTCGATTATTATGAGAATCATCGTAGGATAGTTAACCAGCACCTCTCAGAATTTTTGAGTTGAAATTTGAGTTATATTCAGAACTTAAACGATTGATGAAAGAAACTTTTGGTCCACTTGATTCTCTAAAATCGTTAAATAGAACGGTAGATCAATGGGGAGATCTCGTGGTGCACATAATAGTTAGCAAACTGGACACAAACTCTTGTTGTGATTGGGAGAAACACATGGGTAATTCAAAACCCCTCCCACATCAGAGCAGTTGAAAAAATTTCTTGAATCTCAGATTATTACTTTAGAATCCATAGAAGGAGGTTGTAAATCAATTCTGCCTAATGTCAATAAGCAGAAACAACAAAGTCAATCTAAACCACGTAATAACAATTCTTCGTCATCATCTTCAGTTTATTTTCTACAAACCTCGACTTCATCAACAAAGTCAATTAAAAAACCGAGTCATAAGTGCTCTTATTGTAATCAATCGCATTACATTTCAACTTGTGATTCGTTTAAATCGAAGTCATTGCCTAAGCGCAAGGACATTATTTCAAGCAAAAATCATTGTAAAGGCAAACATCATAGCTTATTGCACGATGAATCTCATTCACGAACACGAGTTATCGTTCAGAATTCTGAAAAATCGTCATTTTCTTCGAATAGCTCTTTAGAGCCATTTAAAACTCAAAATGAGTCGAATGATCTAAAACAATCGACATTCTCCGGTGCAACCAACCTAGGTTACACTAATCGCAAGCGTCTTATCTCTACTGCCATAATAAAGGTAATAGGGCCAACTGGAATCGAAATAGCAGCACGTGCTATAATAGATCAATGCTCTCAACCTTCTCTAATCTCGACATCTCTCTGTCAAAGATTAAGATTAAAGCTATGCAAACTCATGTTGCTGTAAGAGGAGTAGGGGAAGAAATAGTAGCTATATCTAAAGCTATAGCTCGTTTCACAATTCGCCCAAGGTTTCAAACAACCTTCTCTTGTGAAGTAGAAGCGCTAGTTCTACCAAAGGTGTCTGGCTATAGCCCATCTTCAGCTCAGCATCACTTGAACTTTCATTATATTCAAGGTCTAGATCTAGCAGATCCTCAATTCATGGAAGATTCTCATATAGATCTCTTGCTAAGAACCTCCATCCATTCTCGTATCGTAGAAGGCGCGATTATCAAAGGCAATGAGAATAAGCCTATCGCTACCTTAACGTTATTGGGCTGGGTAATGTCAGGTGATTTACCAGCAGATAGCTGTTCACCTCCTTGGAAGGAGTCAAGTACAACCACTAAACTCCGCACCGTCTTTAACGGCTGTATCAGAATCAAAACAGGTTCTTCGCTCAACCAATTGCTTCATGCAGGTCCTAATCTAATCCCAAATCTCTTTGATCTGATCTTCAAATGGCGTCGATACAAATTCGCATTTGCTGCAGACATAAAGAAAATGTACCGTCAGATACTAGTTTACAAAAACGATCAGCATTTTCAGTCAATTCACTGGCATTCTAGCCTCGAAAAGCTTGTTGAAATCTTTCGTCTGACCACAGTCACTTATGGAATCACTCCCTCATCTTTCTTAGCTTGTCGCTCCATCAAACAACTAGCTCTTGACAGCGACATCACTCATCCACTTAGCGCACAAGTCGTAGATAATGAAATCTATGTTGATGATGTAATGTGAGGTGATCATTCTATCGATGAAGCAATCGCCAAACAAAGGGAAACTTTGGATCTACTTGCGAGTGGTGGCTTTCCTTTAAGAAAGTGGATATCAAATGACGCTTTCATCATAAATTGGTTACCTACTAATCTTCTTGCTGAAGGGGTAGTGTCATTCTCTAGTTCATCACCTGCTATCCCAGTATTTGGGATATCTTGGCAGCCACAAGATGATGTATTTGAATTTCATATAGAATCTGCTCCAACCACGGACATAATTACAAAGCGAGTAGTGCTTTCTAATATTGTCCGTTTATTTGATCCCATTAGCTGGCTAGATCCTTTGCTCATCACTGCCAAAATTGTACTACAATCTCTTTGGTTAATAAAAGTCGATTGGAGTGATCTGTTGCCAAATGAGATATAAAACAGATGGTTACACTGGCGACAGAAACTACTTTGCTTATCAGCCTTAAGAATTCCACGCTGGATTCACTACTCTTCTAATGCTGAAATTGTTGAGATTCACGGTTTCGCTGATGCTTCAAAGCAGGCTCATGGTGCCGTGATCTATCTCAGAATCGTTCATAATGAGCAGTCTCTGTATCGTTACAATTAGCCAAATCTTGAGTCGCTCCACTCAAAACTCTGAGTGTGCCCAGACTTGAATTATGTGCTGCACATTTGCTAGCCAAACTAGTACACCATTTCGTAGAAATAATGACTATTACTTTAGATAGGATACATTTGTGGTCAAACTCGTCAGATGTTTTACACTGGCTGAGTGATTTTCCATCTCGATGGCAAACTTTCATAGCCAATCGATGCTCTGATATCCATACGCTTGTACCAAAAGCGTTCTGGCATCACGTGCGGTCTAAAGACAATCCCGCTGATGTTCTCTCGCGTGGCATTGAGCCCTCAGATCTTCCCACTTTCAATCTTTGGTGGCAAGGTTCTAAGTGGTTAAGCGCTGATGCCACTCCTTGGACACTCAAGCATGAAAATTGTGATAGTTCTCGCGAGACTCTGACCGTTCACTATGCGGAAGAAGCTGTCGTAGAATTAGAAACTCTACACACTCGTGAATCAGATGTAGTCATTTGGGAGCTAGTCAATAAGTATTCTGAATTACCAAAGTTTCTTCGAATTACTTCTTACTGTTTAAGATTTATTTTAAGATTAATGTTAAGCCTTCAAGCCAAAAATAGGTTAAGAATTGAATTGCTCAAAGTCAAACTTTCGACTGCTCAAAGAGTTGGTCAACTCACGGCGAGCAGCGCATCTGATGAGAGCAGAGATAAATTCATATCTGAATTTTGCGAATTAGTAGCCTCCATGCTTGGTTGCAAATTCAATTTGTTAAATTTAGGTTTTTTAAACCTTTCTGACGCACAAATGTCTGCGGAAGTTTCAGTATCAGAAATAGAGAATTCTAGGCTTATATGGGTGTACTTACACCAACGTCTTTATTATTCTAAAAAGATAAAGCTTATTCAAGCAGGAAAGTTGCTGAACAGAAACAGCTGTTTTTCTAGATTGAACCCCTTCATTCAACAATCTCTTTTACGAGTTGGTGGTCGATTGTTCCACGCACTCCTTGAAAATGACACAAAAGATCCCCTTATAATCCCAGGTGACACTTTCTTCTCGACACTCTTGATAAGAGATACTCACTCTCTCACTCTTCATGGTGCAACATTGTTGACGTTATCAACCTTCCGCCGACAATACTGGCTGTTGAGGGGACGTCAAGCTGTGAAATCTGTAATTAGCCGATGTATCAAGTATCGTCGTTTCTGAGCTTCAATTAACAATCAGCTAATGGGCAATCTGCCGGAGGCTCGTGTCACTCTTTCCTATCCTTTCGAAAAGCCTGGAGTCGACTACGCAGGTCCCATTAGTATGCGATTATCCAAAACCCGAGATAAGCCAACCCTCAAGGGCTATATAGCCATATTTGTCTGTATCAGCACTCGTGCTGTGCACGTAGAAGCAGTGGAGGATTACAGCAGTGAAGCATTCATTGCTGCATTTCATAGATTCACTGGCAGACGAGGCCATTGTCCGGATCTGTTTAGCGACAGAGGCACTAATTTTGTCGGTGCCGACTCTCAGCTTCGTCAACTCTAGGAAGAAGCTGCTACTCATGCAAGTCGCGTTTCGCTAGCTCAGGAAGGAACTTCCTGGCACTTTAACCCTTCAGGTGCTCCACATTTCGGAGGATTATGAGAGGCTGCGATCAAATCGACCAGGTTTCACTTGAAACGCATCATAAATGATCGGGTCGTAACCTTCGTCGAGTTATCCACTCTCTTGACTCGCATCGAAGCATGCCTGAATTCCCGGCCATTAATGCCGCTTAGTGACGATCCCTCTGATCTACAACTGCTAACACTAGCACATGTACTAATATTAAGATCGTCCTTTTTAGTACCCGAACCTGATGTCACCCATGTCAAGGTGCCACTGGGAAGACGTTGGCGGCTGATTACACAAATACTGAAACATTTCTGGTTAAGGTGGATTAACGTATACATCACTTCGCTTCAAGAACGACATAAATGGCAAACCCCTTCACGTTCTCTTCACGTCGGGGACTTGGTGATCATTGGAGGCGAACCTACAGCTCCAGGAAAATGGCCTGTGGGTCGTGTTGAGGCAACCCATCCAGGACCTGATGGAAAGGTCAGAGGCGTCACCATCAGGACTCCCGGCTCTGTAATGAAGAGGCCAGTAGTCAAGACCATCTCATTGCTTCCACTCGAAGATTAACCTCACCTAGCACTCCTATTCTCCGTACCACTCCCATATATAGGATTCATTCGCCTAGTAGGCGAAAGTAGGCAGAATGTACAAAATCGAACCTATATACAGCCCTGGCTCATACGTCACGGCGATCATGTCACCTCGCAACGCCTTAGACGCTAGCCCAGCAGCGGCTCTGCGCCAATGAAAAAAGAGAGAACCATCGTCTACGTCCGGCAACAACACCGCAGCGCTCAGTTGCGCTCTCTCCTGCGAGCTGATCACTTACTCTTTTCAGTGCCTGCGAGTACACATATTAAAATTAAGCTACTCAAGAATATATCTATTTATTTAAACGCCAATTCTCGTCTATATTCATTCGCGAACCTCAACTCTTTAACATTACGTATTGCATTATTACATTACTTTCATTAAATTTTTTTTAAATGTTTCATGTACGAGTATCAAATACATTTGGTACTATATCAGGTAACTGTATCAGGTACTATATTAGATGAGCTATAATTAATTATAAGTAAACTAAACTTTCAGGTCTTCATTCTCCATGGTAAAAAACAAAAAAACGATAAAAGTACTACTAAGTACTATTTGCAAGGGACTATTTCTAAGTTTTCAATTAACGAGTAAAGAACACTTTTCTACAATAATTTTTTTTTATTTTTAGGTAAAAAATTACCATAAAGCTACCTTATAGCATAAAAAGTGTTTGAAAATAGTCAATTTTAAGGTTTTTGACGCCGCTGATTACAAATCTGACTTCAGATTATCAAAATTTAAAATTCCGTAGCTAAATCATGAGAAAAATGTTTAAAAATAGTTAACTTTATAGTTTTTAATAAAAAAATTTAAAAATCAAAAGGTTCTAAAAGGAGCTGATTATAAATCTAATATTACATTTGTAAAAAAATAGTAAAAAATTATATAATGAATTGTTTTATTTAACAGTGGTGATAAATAATTATTATAATTTAAATTATGTCTCTTCGCAAGGAGGGCAGTTCAGACAGTCCTGCCCATTGCAGACTGAGCAAGCTATTGTTCAGTAAAGTTCAGCTTTTCTACACCTACATGCTGATCTGCATCCGCTTTTACATCCACAAAAAATAATTTCCATTAAATTATCTGGGACTGGACACTGATTCATCATATTTGGTATCAATTTATCAGATAAACTAAGAAATCGATATGGTAGATTCATTTATTTATTCACCAGGTTACATTTAGTAACAAGTGCAATATCTTTATGCTGAGGTATAAATCATAAACTCTAAAATAATATAATCATATCATGTTTTTTAGTTTTTATATCCATCCTTCCATTTCAATTATATTACTCTTACTGCAGTACTATACTATATTCACAATTCTTACGCATTTATTACGCATTTCTCTATCTTCCTTTGAAAGTTTATTATAATATGCTGTGGAAACTAACTGTGACTTCAATTATTATTTCTTTAATGAATTCTTCTTCATCATTATTGTCGCGATATACCATATTTTCTTGCAATTCTTCAATTGCCACTTCTTCACGTGGGATTGTATTTTATTGGGTTGTATGGATAATCTGTTTTTGTATTATTCTGTCTAATACAAATTTATGTGTTCCACAAGATTCTTTGTCCTCAGCTGTGTGGGCGGTTTCTCTATTGGTCTTATGTTTTATATTTCTGACAGTATATGCATTTATTATTTTCTTTATTAGTGCAATCCTTATCTGGATGCTTTTCAGAGCAGAAATTACATAATTCACCAGTAGATGTATACGTTTTCGAACTGTGTCCATACATTTTACATTTATAACATAAGTTTACATTAAAATCATCGTAAATTTTACATATATTGCTTCCAATGTATAGTTTTCTGTCGTTCATAATTCTTGCTTAAGGGGTAACACCAATCTACCGGCCCGAAAAAATGCCTAATTTATACGATTTTTTACAAGAGTAGGAAAGAAGAGATCATTTTTTTTTTTGATGATTTACTATACATATATTGAGGTACAAAAATATATTTTTTTTACATTTAAACACAAAATGGCGGCTAGACAGCGAATCTCGTAAGAAGCCTTTTTTTCTCTAAAACCTCCAAACGGGAGAACACTTTCCTGTGAAAGTATGAGACCTGAAACAAAAAACCAAAGAAATTCTTAATCTATATTACGTTAACTTTGGAAGTACGTAGGGTTCTTTTTTTATTTCAATTTTTGTAGAAATGGCGCACTTCTGAAAAAAAAGATGTGTATTGATTATAAAACAAAAATTTGCTTTCAATCGAAAAACGGCTACGTACTTCTTTAGAGAATCTATTTGTGAAGCTACAGTAAAAATTTCAATCCAATCCATGCAATAGTTTACGAGTAATCTGTTCTCCCAGTTTGAAAAAGGCTTCTCACGAGATTCGCTGTATAGCCGCCATTTTGTGTTTAAATGTAAAATAAAATATATTTTTGTACCTCAATATATGTATAGTAAACCCTCTAAAAAGAAATTTGATCCCTTCTTTCCTACTCTTGTAAAAAATCGTACAAATTAGGCATTTTTTCGGGCCGCTAGAGTGATGTTACCCCTTAAGCATCAGCTGTTGCCTCTGCAACTAGAGTCAGTGTATCCGTTTTCTTGCTTATGTATTTATGAACTATATTTATCTCTTGCTGTTCATTCAGCGAATTTCTTTCACTGATGTAACTTTTAATATTTCTTTGTTTTATTATTCCAAATATTATTCAACTCTAATTACTCTTACTCTAATTTTTTTCATTGTTTCAGTTTCAATTTTTGCATTTCAATTTTCTATATTTTTTAGAGCTTCTACAACTTTATTTACATCGTAAAGATTTTTACATTTGATAAATATTTTTTCTGCAGTGGAAAACATTTTATTCATCGGAATATTTGTTTTTTGTGTTAGTGTCTTTTTAGCTTTAAGCAGAACATCGTTTATTCCTTCTTTGTTGTTTGGTATGACTATTATACTTGGTATCTTTCTGATTTTACTTACACTTTCTGTGTCGACCGCTTGTAAAACGATTGTGTGTACACTTTTTGCTTTAACAATCCATTGCTATAACAAATTAAAGTCTTTTAATACTTCATTTTTTTCTTGGAATTCTTTATTTAATAGTTTTTTATGTTCATTTTCAATCTTCAATTCTCGTACTTCATCGTTTTATTTCTCTTCTATTATATTTTCTGTATCGTCATCATTTTTACTTGTTGTTTATTTTTAACAAATTATAATTGGTTTTTGCTTGTGTATATTTGTCTTTAAGTTCTCTATATACTGTTCTTTGTTCATTGACTTCTTCCTTGAATTTCGCTGTGAGTAAGTGTGGATCGTTTAAGGTTCTGTCTATACTATGATCATCACACACTATCAATGAGTCAGTTATGTATTTTCCATTCTATTTTTTATTGAAAACACTTTTATGAAGTACATTATCACTTATTATACGACCGACAACACCAACTGTTTGTGTAAGATGGCACTTAAAGTATATATCGGAAAGAATTGCCTCAGATAGTAATCCCCTACCCGCCATCTTGATTTTGGTAGAAGATCTTGAAGATTCGTATACAAACTTTTTTTTCTTTGAAAGTGAAAAGCACTCAATTCACATTTGCTATAGAACAAAGGGATTAAAAAACACTTTTCATAGATAGTTATATGAAAATTTTATTTAAAATGTTGGTATGGAATTAAAATACCTTGTGGTTTTCAATCAAATAACATAAGAGCTCCAGCATGTATATGAGATGGTAATGGTATAAGGGTTTCCTTAAGGGTACAAGGGTTGAAGGGTATAAGAGTATAAGGGTTTCGGGGTATAAGGGTATAAGGGTACAAGGGTTTACGGGTACAACGGTGTAAGGGTATAAGGGTTTAAGGGTATAAGGATATAAGGGTTTAGGGGTATAAGGGTATAAGGGTTTAAGGGTATAAGAGCATAAGCGTTTAAGGGTATAAGGGTTTAAGAGTATAATGGTATAAGGGTATAAGGATTTAAGGGTATAAGGGTATAAAGGTTTAACGGTACAAGGAATTACCGGTGTAAGGGTTTAAGTGTTTAAGGGTATAAGGGCATAAGGAAACCATTTAAAGGTTTATGGGTTTAAGAGTATAATTGTATAAGGGTGTAAAGATTTACGGGTATAGGGGTTTAATCGTATAACGGTTACAGGATTTAGTATAATGGTTTATAGGTTTAGGAATATAAGGTTTAATGGTCTAAAGGTTCAAGGGTATAAGGGTTTAAGGGTTTGAAGGTTTGAAGAGTATAATGGTTTATGGTTTGAAGGGTATAAGGGTTTAATGGTATAAGTTTTTAGAGATGAATGGTAGAAGGGTATAAGGGTTGGGTTTAAGATTTTAAAGCGATGTCGGAACCAAATACAAATTCCTACATCGCATTTTTCGATATTTCAACTCAAATTTTTGTTTGCATTAATGATCGCAGTCATCCGATGTTTGTAATACCTTAAAGAACACTGCTAGAATTAGATAATCGATAATAATTAAAAATTGAATAAAAATAATGAAAAATACGGAAATGTTGGTAAGTACGAAATAGCATACTGGCGCCGTCATCCCATTAAGATTTACAATTTACCATTATTTTATTAAACAATGTGTAATTAATAATTCCTTTCAATGGAGAAATTTGATTTCTACTAAATTACAAATTACTGCGCTTTTTCTGTACACCTGGATTCGTGAGAATGCTTTTAGTTTCATTCCCGGCTATCTAGGCGACGCTAGTGGTGTGTGTGTGTGTAAGCAAATGTGCGGGATCCTTACCTCTCCACAGTACGATAACTGTATGACTATGTTAGCGCTGCACTGTGTGCAAACATCTATGGTCAATTTAATATTTTTTATAGCGAAATAATCCTCGCTCCTAACGTCGTTCGGATCGATATATGCATCTAACGGTTTAATGAAATAAAAATTGACAATTATTTATGCTCGATCGAGCCCTTATGCGTGTCCCATTGCATTTTTATGTAAACTCCATAAACCTCATAAAACCCAAAAACCTCAGAAAACCCATAAAATATCATAAACCACATAAAATATCATAAACCCCATAAAATATCATAAACCCCATAAAATATCATAAACCACATAAAATATCATAAACCCCATAAAATATCATAAACCCCATAAAATATCATAAACCACATAAAATATCATAAACCCCATAAAATATCATAAACCCCATAAAAGCAATAAAGCCCATTAAAAACGCAAATCCTACAAAATCCATTAAAAATCATAAGCCCCATAAAATACATAAAACCTATTAAATACGTAAACCCTATAAACCGCATGAAACTCATAAAAATCATATGCCTCATAATCCCCATAAAACCATATGAATCGCGCGTTAACCGGCTCAACTTTTATTTTGTTAGTCGAGCGCGTATTAAGGGGCTAGTCTAGTCTCTAGGGCGGAAAATGAATGCCGAGTTATACGCTCCGACGTCGAGTCATCCAAAAATGAAGTTGTAAATCGGCTGCAGTTGTAGAGGTCCTCAGAATGTCAGTATCTGAAAAATTTACGTTAGTTTGTTTCACGTTAAACTAGATGACTTTCCCCGTACCATGAACTAGGATCTTTTGAAAATATTGAAAATTTAAAAAATGGCAGCGTTTTGAAAAAGAAAATTCAATTGTTCACAAAAAAAACGCTCGTTTTCTGCTCGGCAAATTTGTATTTTTTGAAATATCAAAAAGATCCTAGTTCATGGTATGTAAAAACATGTTACGAATATTCGTGCAAAATTTCAAATCGATTCGTTAATTTTTCTTTGAACTAGCGCTGCAGCCGTTTTTGAAAATGCAGTTTTGAGAAAAACGTGTTTAAAGTTATGACAACTGATTTTTCGGTTATAAAATTTAATTTTTCATACTTACAGTTATTCTGCGATTCCAGGGCCATACGATTCTCCTTCCTCTTGCTCTAAAAAGTGCTGTTCATCAGCTGCAGCTTTCCTACGAGCTGTCCGAGCCTCCTTTGAAGTCTTCTCGTGCCTTTTCTCGGCCAGTTGTATACGTGCCATGTCGCGACTGTTGGCGTATTCTAGTGCGTAGCGGCCAACAGTTATGCCCATAGTGCGAGATATTCTTAATATGGACTTCATGCCATCATTAAAGATCCCCGTTGCAAAAAAATTGGCCAATTGTATCGTTTTTAGGCCGATGTGAAGATGTTTCGGAGCAAAGTGCCATAGCAAGCCGTTATAACTTTCATTATTATTTTGGGTGTTGCTCGCTTTACATCTGTTAAGCAATTCCATTCTTGACAAATCCGTATAAATTGGATGCAAAACTTTTAAAATTTGTGGATCTAATGGCAGATAATCGTGCTACAATTTTCTCATATTGAGTCCTTCAGCTTCCGCTCGGCGATACGCGCACCAGCTATCCGCGCCGACCGGGCAGTTTTGATGTGAATTCTTGTCAGTCGAGCCCATATGGAAATAAGTAGCCCAAATTTCCTTATGCATTTCCTCTACATTATCTTGATGCCTTGTTATCGCTAAACCATAATACTTTTGGAGTTTATTTATGATTTTGTCAGTTAATTTTACTGTATCTTTACTCCTTCTTCCTAAACCTTTCACTTTTTTTTTCATTTCGGCATCGTGTACCCATTCTTTTCTTGACGTGCAGATAGCATTCTAGCTTTTCAACAGGAGTATCATAAGGATTCATATCTAAAATGCCTTTAACCCTTTCAGGGGCAGTGGTAGGTATACGTACCACCTTCTTGCTTTCAGTTTTTTCTGTATTTCGGACGTATTTTTCAGTGCTCCTATGCGTGTGAGTACTTTTTGGACTCTTGAGATCATAAGTTATAAGTTTTGTATAGAAAAGTATGCAAATTTATTTATTTATAAATAGTTATAAACAATTGAATCACAAAAAACTCGTTTTTCTTCGTCAAAATTTTTTTTATCTATATTCCGTGTCCAGCTCTATAATATATATTCTTTTCAAATTTTTTCACACGCTAGTTTTTTTGATAAAATTTTTGAAAATTACAAATATGACCAAATATAGTCACCATATTGAATCCGTCATTTTGAATTTTAAAAAATTGACGTCAGAATTGTATTCTGCGACCCCGAAAACCCCTATATACAAAGTTTTATCCTAACCGGCAATAAATCCACGAATTTAACCTAAAATAGTCGCCATATTGGATCCGCCATCTTGAATTTTGTAATTCTGACTTCAGATTCGTATTCAGCGACCCCGAAAACCCTTATAGCACTAATGACTTTAAATGTATGTACAGAAGAAAAATGTGCCCCTGAAAGGGTTAAAGTAGCACTGTCTCCGTCACCGATGTAGCGTGTATACTTCACATTATACATTTCGAGCGAGCGGCCGAACATTTCTTTTATGCCGTCGACTTCCATTTTCGCAGCCGATCCGGCGTGATTAGATAGGCAATCATGATCGCTTGAAAGCCATTCTTCATATGCTTCTGGATCTTCCTCTTATTTTTTTGTCCAGTATTCACACGCTTTACAATAACTCGATTTCACTGATGTATCGATGATTTTCTTGCTATATTTTCTTGCGAGAGTCGTCACGCCATATCGTGAAGAATGTCCCCGTTTTTTCCACGTACCATCTCCGGAAACTGTTAAATTCGTATCGGAAACTTCTTCTTCAAGCGTTTTTTCTTTTTCTTCTTTCACAGCATTTTTAGTGCAAGATTTATACACCGCCTCTGCAGCTATCCAAATAGTTTTAAAGCAGCCTTCGAAGGTATTAATATGAAATGTTTTTGCTATATCCATCAAACCACAAAAAAGACTCAGACCTTCTCTTCCAATCCCTAAAAGCCGCATCACAAGCACTGCACGTCGATTAATATCATAAAGAATAATAAAAACAAGAATAAAAGGTTTAGAAAAGGAAGAAAAAAGTAGGTGATAATAGTGAGAAAAAAGATAGTTTTGATTGTATTCCTCTTCGTGTGGAAACTCCTGAGTGTGATCAGGTTATATACTAAGGCGTTCCAGCGCCGCCCGCCGTGTAAGCACCGAAGGGTACACGTGTCGAACCCGCGGGAGGCGGATCTAGAACCGCAGATTGGTCGAGCTCCTCCTCTACCGGAAGGCGGATCACCTTTACCAAAGGCCCTCGAAGGGTCGTGGTGGCCGTCCTCAAAGTCAAGACTCAAGTCAGCCCGTCCGCTCCTAGGTGGAGGCGCTCGACCCGCGCCAAGGGCCACTTCGTAGGTGGCAGTAGTTCGTCCGTGAGAAGAACCAGATCTCCTTCACGAACCATCGCGTTCAATGTGAGCCACTTGTAGCGCTGTTGTAGCTGGCGTTGGATCTCAGTCTGCCAGCGCTTCCATAAGTGATTCCTCATGTGCAGCGTCATAGGCTTTTCCACTCTTCGGACCAGATTCGAAGATACGCCACACTCACACGAGACAGCAATTTTAAAACCTAATCCTGCCGGACTCGCTTCTTCGAATTTTACATTTGTTTTGCAATTCTTGCAAAGTACTATGTTGCTAATTGCAGTAAAGATGGAGAAAAATTCAATGATATGATAGCCGTGAGTATTATCAATAATAATCTCATCGTCATCGTTCCGCGCCAATTTTTCAGCTGTAGCACTTGTATTCGCCGTTGACTGCTCCAGTGTGTGCCGATTCCCAGGGAAAGTTCTCTTCCTACTCGAAGATCTGCGCACTTAGTCCTCTTTCGTGCCTTTTTGATTGTCGTAAGGACTTTTCTCACTCATTTTCATTTTACTTAGCTGCGATGCGCTCTAGACCTCTGCTCAAACTGAACTGAAGCGGACATTTCGTGCGCGCCGGCGTTCGTATGATTTCTCTACCTACGTCTTCTTGTAACGGTTTCGAACGAATATATAGCTTAAATTACTTGGTTGGGAAGCCATCCAGGTAGTTGCCTGGCCTGCTGTACAATGAGGACTCGATTTATGATCCCCTCGGAGCACAACAATGATCACAGCTGCTCGGCGCTCCGCCCCGTCGCCGCGCGCCGACGGTCAGCTCCGACTAAATCCCCTCCCATTTCAAAAATATTTATGATACGATTATAAAACTTTAGGAACTTGTTCTCCGAATAGTATACTATCGAAATAGGCAAAAAAAATCGATTTTTTGAAAATGAGAAACTAGACTAGCCCCTTAACGTCGAGCGGGTGCAGCGAGACACCGATTTCCGTGGTAGACTTGCGCCTGTAAGGAGTTAGGAGTGTGTGAGGCGAGTGAATGTTGAAATACACTTATTTCTATAACAATAACAATAATAGCATTTATTGCACGTCGTTAATTCAACTTTAAACAATTAATTATAATAATGCTTGACTATGTGTGTATGTGAGTATAAAAGGAACAGATTAATTGAATTTGAAAAAGGTCGACACGTGGTGACAATTTGTAGTGTTGCGCGCACGGTCGTGAAGGTGCTCTGGATAGAGCCGCGAGTAGAGCGGAAGAGGCCGAAAACCGGGCGAGCAAGGAGTTTTGCTCTCCTTGCGCCTCCTCAAAAGTGCAGGAAAAAATTTCGCGGAAGGGAGACGTCGGGTTCGACGCTATACACCCTGTGAATAGGCCTCCCGCAGATATGTCACGGCCGGTCACGCGACAGACAAGTGACCCCATTAATAGCCATAAAATCCATGAAATAATAGATCCTATAAACTCACAAAAATCATTAACCACATAAAATCCATAAAAATCATAAACCTGTATAAAACCCATAAAAGCCATAAACCCATTAAATTCGAACAACTCATAAATCTCATAAAACCCATTAAAATCGAAAATTCTATAAACCCTATAAAACCCATACATCCCATAAACTCCAGAAAATCCATAAAAATGGTGAACCCCAGGAAACCCATAAAACACATAAAAACAGAATCCCCATCAAACCCATTAAACCTATAAACCGTAGAAAACCTATTAACGTCGGAAAACCCGTAATCTCATAAGCCCCATAAATCCCGTAAAAAGTATAAATTCCATAAACCCATAAACCCCATAAACCCCATAAAACCCATTAAAGAAGTTAATTTCATAAAGCCAATAAAATTCACAAACCTCATACAACACATAAAACCCAACAAATTATAAGGCCCAAATATGAATAATTCACAAAAACTAATGCCCAAAATATCCTGTCCAAAAATTAGAAAGCCCAATAAAGATTAGACCCAATATTGATAACAACAAAGATGTTATAAGGCCTAAACAAATTTTTATATCCAATAATTATAATAAGCTAAAAATTATGAGAATCAAAAAATTATAATGCCCAAGAATTATAATTCGCAAATAATTTTGTGGCGCAAAAGATGATAATGCTCAAAAAATGATAGTGCCAAAAAAATAATGTCCAAAAACTTTAAAGGCCCAAATATTTTGATGGCCAAAAAATTATACAACCAAAGAAACGATAGTCAACAAAATTACTATCAAAATACTGTTATTGTACAAAAATACTATAAAAACAAAAAATTATAAGGCCCAAAAACTATAAAAACAAAAAGTATAATGCCTAAATTATATAAGGACCAAAAATAGTTGACTATTCAAAAAATTATAAGGGTCAAATTTACAAGGCCCAAACATTATACTGTGCACAAAATTATAAGGCCCAAATATTATAAAGCCCAAAGAAACTACAAAAACATAAAATTATAAAAGTATAAATTATAAGCTCCAAAAAATTACGACACTTTAATATTATAATACACAAGATACTTTAAGTCCCAAAAAATTGTAAGGTCCAATAAATTATGAGACTTAAATATTATAAAATGCAAACAAATTTAATGCCCATAAATGATAATGCTCAAATAATTATAATGCCAAAAAATTATAATGTGCAAAACATTATCAAGCCTAAAAATACTGTTTGACAACATGTACCTAGGAAGTCAACCATCTACCCACCCACCAAATCATACACCCACATATGCATCCACCTATTGATTCTCCCACAACCTCTTCTGTCCATACTTCCACCCTCCGAAAAACCCACCCACGAACGTGTTACGAACGTGATACAAACTTATTAATGTGATCGAAGACCGAAGACCGGAGACTGTTGTGATCTTAATATTATAGGAGGTTTCTATATGGGTGGTTCCATGTCAAGTGAGCATGTCCAAAAATAAAAATGTCTGAAACTCTACAAAAATGTTGGTATGTATACCCAGAGTATGTAAAAAAATTTTCAAAAAAACATTGTATGATTTTTAACTCAAAAACTTATATTGTGATATTAAGATTCTAGAGAAATTTTTTCAAAATAAGAAATCTTAAAATTTCGATTTTCATATTTTCTGTAATTCTAGACTAGTTAGAATATGGTCTCAAGCGTAATATAATTTTTTGCAAAATTTTTAAATAGCGCACTTTTTTACGGTTTTTATTGTGTATAAACCCATGCATTGTGATGTAATATTCAAATTCTAGCTGATAGCCATCACTTTTCTCAAACCAAAAAATTTTAAAATTTAATATTTCATGTTAGCTTTCATTCTACACTTTGTGCAAAACTATTTAAAAATTCTGCAAAAATTATATTAAGCTTAGGACCATATTCTAACTAGACTAGAATTATAGGAAATATGAAAAACTAAAATTTAAGAATTTTTATTTTGAAAAAAATTGTGGCGTATCACTAGAATTTTAATATCACAATATATCACAATATATGAGATCCACAAAATATCAGAATAGGGTCTAATACATTTTTTTATATTTCTTGCCTTATTTTTACCAAAAATGTTCCTACACTTTTTTCTCAAAAGTCTCTAGTTTTTGAGTTAAAAATCAAACAATGTTGACAAAATCTCAAAATATTAAAAAAAACGCATTTTTTAACCTTTAATTGCCCTTGACATATAACACCATGGAATCACCCATATATAGTAGCGCTAAACTACCTACAGGTGCTGTTTGTGCATGTAAAAGTTTTATAAAAAAATTATATTAGTAATTAAATTACGTAATTGATGAGGTAAAAATGATACTGTAATTTACTCCAGCACCCGAAGCATTTTCTGCAATATCTTGGCGAATATGGTTTCCGCACATATTTTACAAGGCTATTTTTTATTGTTTTTTTTAAGCGCAATCGATATATTTAGTTGTAATTACAATGCATTTTTTCCGGGTGCCAACTTCTAGAACCTCGAAGATGGTAGTGGTGTTAATTATCCGCGAGTCACCCTACGACTTTTCGACCTCCTCGATCACTAGGCCGTCAGGATATGTTTCACTCCGCTGCGGCTTGATCCACCACCTCTCGAAGCCAGGATTCGGGATGCAGTTTGCCCAGTCGTAATTAAGCTAGAACTTCCTTCCGCGTTGTTTTCATTTTTGGGAGTGTAAAGGAATAACTAGTGCGGAAGTAGAGTTGATGGAAAACTCAATCTCTCCTTCGTGCGCGTCGGCTGGTGTCTCCCTTCTCTGGAATCTACGGCCAGTTTCTCCAGAGTCAATATATTTCCGTACGTTTCGCCCCGCGTCTTGTTCTCATCCGCTCGTCCGTGAATGGGGGAGTGGCCGTGCGGGATGGGTAATAAACCTAACCTAACTCTAATAGCCCTTCATAGACGCGAGTTCTCTAGATTTAAAGAAAAAACATATTTCACTATTTCGGGACAGCATTCCATTTTTGTAACTTCTAATTCATGATAATATATTTTTAAGAAGGTATAAAAGAATAAAGTGAATAAAATAGTATATTGTGTTCCAAGGGCGGAAATTGGGTCAAAAAGGCCGAGTGTGAATTTGCCGTACGAGTCGTAGGCAAGCTAGCACGAGTCGAAAGTGAGTGCGTACAGCGAGCCGGAGACGAGGACAAAAAAGCCCTCTCGCCCGTGGTGCACACTACATTTTTTGTAACGAATGTATTGATGTTCATGAACCAAGTTTAGGCCAGTTTTACTATTGGCGGAATGAGCAGGGATAAAGTAAAATGAACGACGGGCGTAAAGTACTCATTTTACGCCCAACGGTGTAAAGTAGTCACTTTACGCCTGCCTAAAATGAGCATCGGGCGTAAAGTATTCACTGTACTTCATAGTTACTTTAAGCCTGCTGGTCGGAAAATGATCACTTTAGGCCCGGTTTTGAGGGCGAAAAAGCATTAAAATCGTGCATATGTTACAAAATGAAATTTATCATTTACAATAAATTTGTTTCAACCACAGAAACAACAAATTCGAAATATTTATTGTATTTTAAAGGTATAATTTTATATACTAATTTCTTTTTAACTAAACCAAAGTTTTAATAGCTTATTTTTACATTATATTATACAAATATTATAGTGGTAAGCTAAAATATTAAATTCAAAATAGGTATTATAGTTAGTTTAGAATTGATATGGTAACCGAAAGGGTTTAGCTTCTTGAGCAGGGAACTTTGAGCAATGAACTGTTTATCTGTTTCCAAAACTTTTAATGACATCGTCGAAATCATATTATCTATAAGTTGGTGCGTGCAATCACTTCAATACGTGAGTTATTGGTTTCTTATTTTTTTACCACATTTAGATAATATTTACAAATCAAACATGATTTTTCAGCGGTGAAAAGGTCTCCGTTTAATTTCATGCAATATTAAAAATATCCAAAATATTTATTTAAATTTTTTACGATAATATAATTAAGCGACTATTTAGTTTTATGTATTTGATGAACAATCTCCAAATATAGTCTAGTCGCCCATTCGATCTAGTTTGCAGCATTTTTTACACGCTAAGCTGGCTTAATGTTTCTATACACAATATTTGAATGAAAGTTGTTTATAGAAAAATAAATAAACTAGTGTGACTTTATCCGGAGTCTCTAATTATATTTATTGTTAAATGTTTAGATCTCAGGCAGCCACACCTCATAAATATAAAAAAGGAGATGTGGTCGTTACACCTAGTGGAATCCGTAAAAAATTCAATGGTAAGCAATGGAGGCGTTTATGCAGTAAAGATCCATGCACAAAAGAAAGTCAACGTCGTGGGTTTTGTTCTCGACACCTTAGTTTAAAAGGATCGGGATTACGAGGGCCTAGTGGAAATTTCTCTAGTAAAATTGACTGTGAAGATACTTCACGAGATTCTGAAACATCTCCAAATTATTCAGAAAGAAGAATTGCTGGCCGATTCGATCAAGATGAAACTGAAGCTGCTAATATGTTAGGTGTGTGAAACATTTTCATATTTTTTTGTTATAATGTGGTTAATAATTTTAAAATATATGACAATATTCTGTAAGAATGTTGAAAATGTAGATTACAATACTCTTTTTCTATTTTGATTAACAAATTTTAAATATAAATTCAATTTATTGGAATTATGGGATAATTTTATTCGACACCTGTTTGATAACTTTTTAAAGTTCTAATTCAAGAGATATTAGAAATTAGTGTAGAAAAGTGGTAATCATTTATCCTCTTCCATTTTATAAATTATATCAAAGAGCGCGGAAGCGCTCTGCCGGAAAAGTATGCTAGCAGAGCACACCAAGCTATATATACGACGAAGTCGCTGTAACTAACCTGTACATTCTGACATTTATGCATTATATCTTTTATTTTGAAAAATATATAGACTTCTGGGAAACTACAGAAGTTATTTTAAGGGGCGACTCCTGTGATTTTTAAAAAATCTGTTAGTGACCCTTAAACTTTTTTAAACTTTACTAACGTATTAATGATGACATTAGATGATTGCATATAAATTTTGAATTCTTTTTGTCAATCTATTTTCTTTTTATTTTTGAAAACCCTATTATTTATTGAAACAAATAAGGATTATATAAAAAGTAGCTAGCGCAACCCTTATCGACCAAAGGATTCCAAGAAATTCTGAACCTGTAATGAGAAAAACTATTTTGTTTTTAACCTTAAAATATCAAATACTTTTTAAACAATTTTTTATTAATAACAAGGTATTTTTATTGAGGCCTGTGGCGGCTCAGTCCGTAGAGTGTCGGATTCCTACGCCGGTGACCCGCGTTCGAATCCTAGTCTCTGCCGATTGATACAAGCACCTCTGTAAAAATGATATGTGCTTTGTTTACAAACACACCGCAGACCCCCGTCGTCGATTATCACCACATGGGAGCACAAATATGGCGACGTTATTTAAAAAAAAAAAAAAAAACAAGGTATTTTTACAAACTATGATTTGTTATAATTTTTCACTTTCACTTAAGGGGGCAGGCCTGGATTAAACCAAAAAAAAAGACTTCTTTATTACGAGTCCAGAAAACTTTTTATGTTTAAAAGCAATCATTCTGAAAATTTGTATGCTATCAAAACATAATATCTTAAATTTTACCGTTGTGAAACCTCAAAATCTTGACCCAACACGTCACAATAAATTACTGTTTTCAATACCATATTTATTAAAGGAACTTTGATCCTCACACGATTCGGGGTCACACGGTGAATAAAATTTTTTTTTGTCGGTTATTCGTCTCCTTTTGATATGTATTACAAAAAGAGCAGAGCACTTTTTCGTTAAAATTTTTTTTATTATTTTTTTTCGGAGATCCAACAGATTTGCTGAAAAATATTTTTTAATATTTTTTAAAAAATTGATTGGATCTCCAAAAACGAATAATAAAAAAAATTTTAACGAAAAAGTGCTTCGCTCTTTTTGTAATATATGTCAAAAGGAGTCGAGTAACCGTCAAAAAGAAAATTTCGTTCACCATGTCACCTCGAATCGTGTGAGGTTCAAAGTTCCTTTAATAAATATGGTATTGAAAATAGTGCTTTATTGTAACGTGTAGGATCAAAATTTTGAGGTTTTACAACTGTAAAATTTAAGATACTATTGTGTTTTGACAGCATAAAAATATTCAGAATGATTGCATTTAAACATAAGAAGTTTTCTGGACTCGTAAAAGAAAGTCTTTTTTTTGGGTTTAACCTATTAAAAAATAACAAGTTTTATTTGAAATGTTTTAAAGGGTATTCCTGCAAGTTTTAGCTAAATTCATCATACCTGTGTGTACTGGCTATATTTTAAAGATTTAAATCACTTGTTGATAAATTAAAGTTTTTGCAAATAAAACTCTTTTTCTTCATAGTATCTGGAACACATAAATAATTGTATGTATTATACTAATTAATTCATATTTATATTACTAAATAATCTATAATTTCTGAAAGTCAAAATGGCGGAGAATGAATTGAAGAATGGGAACTTGGTGAGACAAGAAAACCGAGAAAGAAACAATTCGAGATATAAAGTGAATTTACTCGTAAAAACGCAAAATCGCGTAAAAATTATTCAAGTAACTATATTAACAAGCAAGTGATGAACTAATTTTTCACACAATAAATTTTCTTTTAAATTTTTGGTAAAAAATCACGGGAGTCCCACCTTAAAGTATTTATGTATCATTTGATTTTCACAGATTCACGTGAATCTTATTATTTTTGTATTTTTAGCATGATTGTTTTCTTTGTAGCATAATTTCTCTGGTTCAAGGTTTCTTCGTCATTATACTTTCGGTTACTACATGATACATAACAACTCCCTTTATATATATGTATTTATGTTTATGTTTAATTCATCAAACTAAGTAACGTTTAGTATAAAGCAATAAATGTTTTTTTATTTTCTGAAATGCAGTAAAATATCGCTAGCATGTTTTAGAATATTTTATCTTTCAGTATTAAATACCTCTATGCGACTAGTGCAGTCGTTATTTGTATACATATGAAAGTTTTTCGTCTGTCTTGATCTGTTGCGCTGATCAGCTGCTTGTCTGTCACTTAACCTCAGTGTATGCTTATATATTAATGCAAGCGTATATTAATCATTTCACGTTAAAATAAAACAATTAGTTTTAATTAACTTTTCATTTCAAATACTTAATTCATCCTTTTTAGTAACTTCTATAGTTTGTTATGCGATTGAATTTTTAAAAATATTTTATCGTAATAGGCAAATAAGGATTCCACCTAGTTGTGGTGCAGTTATTAGTTATAATTTTGTATGTGAGTTTCCAAGGACTGTGGTTACAATTTGTTAGATTATATGTGAATATTAAATAGGATACCGATACAATTGAAATCTAGAAAATGGGCTAATGTGATAATAATCTTGATAAATATTTTTAAATGAATAATTAGTTAACATTTCGTCTTTCAAATAAACTTAATATACATTTTATTTTAAATAAATAAATAATATTTTCAATCCGAGTTATTATCATACATTTGTTTTTCATCTTTTAAATAAAATAACCTGGTAAAATTTTGTGCAGAATATTTTTCAATTTTTGTTTCAATGTAATACTAGGTAAACTCTAGGGCATTCTACTAAACGCGATAAATTTAATTCAGTTGATAATCTTATATGTGCGTCCTATACTTGATGCTATATCGAGTATTTAGATATTTGTCGAGAGTGAGTACGCGCGCGCGAGCAGACCGTTGAAAAAGTAGGCAAGGGTAAGTCAAAGGAGAGAATTAAGAAGAAAATGTGAGTGGAACGGAAAGAGTGCATAGTAAAACATCAGAGAAAGGGTTATCTCCGTAAAAGAAAGAGGGAAACACGAGGAAGACAGGAAAAGAAACATCGGGAAGAAAGATAGGTTAGGTCGAGTAAGTGGAAAGCATGGCTGATATGGCGGGAGACAGCGGCTGGGAGGAGAACGAAGAAAAAGCAATGACAAAGGAAGAAACAGAGAAAAGGCGCATAGGGAGGCCAAGGAAAGAGGAAAAGGTGGGAAAACAAGAGGCAGCCAGGATGAAAAATTTTCTGCAAAAAGGAAAAATTGCAGGGTTCGAGTTACAGTTTGGCAAAAGTAGAAAACTGGATCACTCGCCGATAAAGCAGAGAACGCAGCTAATGGCTACAGACGATATGACAGGGACCGACGGCATCTACAAGGCAGGGAAAACTGGGGAAGGAGACAGAACGGAAGAACAGAGCGCGGCTCTGGCGGCAGGCAGTGGGACGATGAAGCAGTCGACGGGCAGCGAGTCATCAGCGGAGATGACGGCGGAGGGCGATGGCAATGGAGAGGAGCAGAAGACGAGCGCGACAGCGCAAATAACGAGAGAAGAAGGAGTGAGTTGGAGTGGAAGGATGAATGATTTAGAGAGTAGGCTGGAACAGGTTAGGATAGAGAAAAGGGAGCTGGAAATGGAAGTAGAGATGCTAAAAGAACAATATAATAAGGGCAGATTGGAAAAAGTGGCACTCACAAAAAAGATAGCAGCTCTTAGCGTAGAAGCGAAAAAAAGAAAGGGAGAAAATTAGGCAGTTATAAGGGAACATGCGGGAAATGTGGAAAAACATAAGAAGAGACAGAGAAGAGAGGAATGCGTATTCAGATATGTTAGGTTATAGTGAAGCGAGCGATGGTATGAATGAGGTGAACAATAACAATGTAAATAGCGAGCGGGAGAGAATGAGCGACAGGGAAACGAGCACAGGAAACGCAGGAAAGGCAGAGCGGGGGATTTGCGCATTTGAGGGAGAGAACGTCGAGAATGAGGCGAGGAAGAAGGGGATGGGGAGATTGTGGTACAGAGGGAATATTTGAAAAAATTTGTTTTTTTGTTTGTTTTTTTGAAAGTGTAAGAAAAGTTGTTTGTGGTGGATTGTGTATAAATATTTATATATACTTTGTGTCAAATCAGTATACAGTGTAAGTGTCATGTCTTCGAGTGCCAGACCAAGGGATGTTCAAAGTATAGTGTCAGGTGGCCCTGGTAAACTTATTTGGGGAAGACAAACAAAAAGAAAGAAGATTTTTTTGAAAGAAAAGGAGATGGTCCTCCTCCAAAGTAGCCAAGAAATTCAACTTCCAGTAGAAAAGTTCAGGACGTTATAACTGAAGTCAGTGAAATCAGGAATAAAACTGTCGATATTGACATCCTATTTCCTGAACTGCAAAAAATTGCATGTTGCAAGATATGTATTGAAAAACTGAATTTCTCTGAATCTGATGTACGAGGACTTGGATTTAAATTTGACATTTCTTGTTCAAATTGTACAAATCCAAGAATTGCATCAATTTATTAAAGTAGGTTCATTGGCAAAAAAAGTAATGCATATGAAGTTAATAGAAGATCTGTTTTAATTATGCGTGCCGTTGGTCATGGACATGCTGGACTTTCAACATTTTGTGAAATTATGGATTTGCCACAGACAATGTCATACAGCAATTTTGACAATATCAACGATCAAATGACTGAAGCTTGTGAAGTGATTGCTGAAGGCTCTATGAGTAATGGTGCGATAAGAGAAATGAGTATCTTCAGATAGTGCTGGACTTCCTGTGTCCGGAGATAGTTCTAGGAGAAAAAGAGGTTTTTCCTCACTACAAGGTGTTTCTAGTGTAATTGGCAATTCTACCGGAAAAGTGCTTGATGTTTCTATAAAACATAGTTTTTGTAACAGTTGCTCTTTATGAGAAGGAAAAGAAGATACACCAGCTTATGAAGAATATATTGAAACGCATCAAAGTCAGTGTACATCAAATCATCAAGGCAATGCTGGAAAAATGGAGGTAGATGGTATTGTGGAAATTTTTCAGTGTTCTCTTGAAAAATATGGTGTTATGTACTCGCAGAATATTGGTGATGGTGAAATACTTCAAAATTAACAGAGTTGATCTGAAATAACTTTTAAAATTTTTGTAATGTAAAGTATATATTGTGTATGCTTTACAAATTATTTTTATTCATGTAGTTTTTAGCTAACAAAGGAAACTAACTTCTCAGCTGGGAAATAACTACCAGCTACATCTATAAGAATTCAAAATTTACTTATGTTTTATGACGAAAAAAGATAAATATTTTACTCATTATTCTTACTGGTAAGAATGAGACACTATTATTAACAATTTTTTTTATTTTAGCGCTATCGTGATATCATATCATTGACGTATCGTACATGTTTGTCTAAGCAATAGTGTGAAATATATTAATGAAATATATAACAAGAAAATGCAAAGCATTCCTACTTTCTTTTTTAGTTGAGTATTATTTATATGTCTTTATTGTGTTTTCAAACTTTAAATACAATTATCTTAAAATAATGTTTTTTATTATTTTTAGGTCTGCGTCTTAGACTTTCTCAACATCGAGCCATCGATATAAGCTAAAAATTGTAAAGGATGTTTTTGATGTGTTTCCTCACAATATGAGCGCAGCAGATTATAAAAGAAGTCTATATAGTAAGTATTAAAAATATATAACCTCAAAATTAATTAAAAAGTTTAATTATTTAAGGGTTTATATTTTTAATTATTACTACTTAGACTTTTTTAATAATCTGCTGCGCTCATATTGTGAGGAAACATATCAGAAACATTCTCTAAAATTTTCAGACTATATCGACGGCTGGATGTTGAGAAAGTCTACGAGGAGTGGTTGAAAATAAAAAAACTGAGTATCAAAAGGAGTCACTTGGTACGAGCCACAGATTCAAGATATTTAAATTTTTAAGCAGTGAAAATCTTTGTCTTTTTACCTATTTTTGGTAAATAAAACTTCCCATATTCTAAATCACATCCAAAAAGTTCTGTGTAAATAAAACTGCAATTTTCTTCTTTTAGATTTTAACCGAGGCTTGACCCCTTAAATAACTTTTTTAATAAGTATTATTTTATATCAAATCAATTTATACTTCAATTTTCTACTGAATATGCAGTCATTTATCTAAGGGGTTTAGATTTTGATTACTTATGAAACCTTTAGCGTACATGCCCAGATGACTATTATACCTCTCGTCCAAGATTTCTGTATCCGCTATGATGAAGTGTTTCCAAATATAATAGTACATTGTGCAACAAGGGAATAAAGTCGATTTAAAACATATAAAACTTTGTTTCTGACTTAGCTGTGGCCATTTTATTGATTTGAAGAGTGGGACCTACGGATAGAGAAAGAAATAAGACAAAATTGAAAAAAAAAGTTAGAAAGCATTGCGAGAAATAAAGAAGAAAATGCATTTGCGGGAAAAAAAATGAAATTTTCTTTTCCCGTAAATCCACTTTTTCCCCGCAAATCTACTTTTTCCTGCAAATTCGGGAACGATTTGCGGGAATCATATGCTACATTTGTCCCGCTTTTCAGGTCAATAAAGTGGCCATTATGCTTGAGTAGGGAATAAAATATTTATTGTCCCAAAGGTACAACAATCTCCTTTTATTTGTCAATCTAGAAATATGAATGTTTGAATAGGAGTATATTTTAGTGCTCGAAGCATAGAATATGATAGTTAAAAATAAGTGTGAAAACTGCTGTTTAATATTAAGGAATATGTCTTCCACCGCAGAAGGTAAGGTTAAAATATATTTATGTTTTTTTATTGCTGTTACTAACTCATATGTGCTGCATTATTTATGCTACTTAGAACGTTAATGTAACTTGGAAAATGCAAAAAATAATGTAAGTGTGGCGCTTTCCTTTTACCTTTTGACATATAATCCATATTATCATATAATACATGATACTTGCAAGCTTAAGGGGTAACACCACTGTAATAGCGAAAAAAAGCGTTTTTTGGGTATTTTTTTTTAAAGGAAAGAAAGGTTATAAAGAAATGTTATTTAGATATATTATTAGTCTAATATTGTTATGATCGGGTTCGGGTAATGAGAATGATAACACGTATTTATAGAAAAGCACACTTGAACTCGGACTCTTTATTCGAACGTAAACACAACTGTTCTCAACAGCTATGAGAATCAGACTGAACATAAACAATAACATCCGTGACGTCGCACGGTGTGAAAAAAATGTTTTCTTTGTGTTAAAACCTAATATCTCACGATTGAGTGAACCGAATTGGATGAAATTTGGTGGGAATATAGTTTGAGTTATATGGAATATGGGAAAATTATTGAGGAGGCCCAAAATAGTTTTCCAAGGCGCCAAAATTCAAGGAAAAAAGGCCCATTTTGCAATTTTAGCAATAAATTCGTCGCCATTTTTAATATTCATGATATTTTTTGGAAAAAACTATGTTACTTACAGATTTTAGTCTACTGAACTTAAATCCACCGAGAAAAGTTATCTGAGAATTTTCACTTTCCAAGAAAATTCACTTAAACATGAAAAATCGTGTACTTTTTATTATAATAGAAAACATTTTAAATTTTATAAAATGTTGGTACTGAACATGCCTAAGGCAAACAACTGAAAATAGTTTGTAACACATCATATAGCTTGCTTTTTCGCCCGAAAAATGTGGCGTGCATCACAACTTTTTTTTTCAATTTTGTCTTATTTCTTTCTCTATCCGTAGGTCCCACTCTTCAAATCAATAAAATGGTCACAGCTAAGTCAGAAACAAAGTTTTATATGTTTTAAATCGACTTTATTCCCTTGTTGCACAATGTACTATTATATTTGGAAACACTTCATCATAGCGGATACAGAAATCTTGGACGAGAGGTATAATAGTCATCTGGGCATGTGCGCTAAAGGTTTCATAAGTAATCAAAATCTAAACCCCTTAGATAAATGACTGCATATTCAGTAGAAAATTGAAGTATAAATTGAGTTGATATAAAATAATACTTATTAAAAAAGTTATTTAAGGGGTCAAGCCTGGGTTAAAATCTAAAAAAAGAAAATTGCAGTTTTATTTACACAGAACTTTTTGGATGTGATTTAGAATATGGGAAGTTTTATTTACCAAAAATAGGTAAAAAGACAAAGATTTTCACTGCTTAAAAATTTAAATATCTTGAATCTGTGGCTCGTACCAAGTGACTCCTTTTGATACTCAGTTTTTTTATTTTCAACCACTCCTCGTAGACTTTCTCAACATCCAGCCGTCGATATAGTCTGAAAATTTTAGAGAATGTTTCTGATATGTTTCCTCACAATATGAGCGCAGCAGATTATTAAAAAAGTCTAAGTAGTAATAATTAAAAATATAAACCCTTAAATAATTAAACTTTTTAATTAATTTTGAGGTTATATATTTTTAATACTTACTATATAGACTTCTTTTATAATCTGCTGCGCTCATATTGTGAGGAAACACATCAAAAACATCCTTTACAATTTTTAGCTTATATCGATGGCTCGATGTTGAGAAAGTCTAAGACGCAGACCTAAAAATAATAAAAAACATTATTTTAAGATAATTGTATTTAAAGTTTGAAAACACAATAAAGACATATAAATAATACTCAACTAAAAAAGAAAGTAGGAATGCTTTGCATTTTCTTGTTATATATTTCATTAATATATTTCACACTATTGCTTAGACAAACATGTACGATACGTCAATGATATGATATCATGATAGCGCTAAAATAAAAAAAATTGTTAATAATAGTGTCTCATTCTTACCAGTAAGAATAATGAGTAAAATATTTATCTT
Source organism: Gastracanthus pulcherrimus (assembly GCA_949152435.1). NCBI lineage: Eukaryota > Metazoa > Arthropoda > Insecta > Hymenoptera > Pteromalidae > Gastracanthus > Gastracanthus pulcherrimus. The sequence continues at coordinate 110,840,565 of OX424573.1, read as the reverse complement.
TTTTCGTCATAAAACATAAGTAAATTTTGAATTCTTATAGATGTAGCTGGTAGTTATTTCCCAGCTGAGAAGTTAGTTTCCTTTGTTAGCTAAAAACTACATGAATAAAAATAATTTGTAAAGCATACACAATATATACTTTACATTACAAAAATTTTAAAAGTTATTTCAGATCAACTCTGTTAATTTTGAAGTATTTCACCATCACCAATATACTGCGAGTACATAACACCATATTTTTCAAGAGAACACTGAAAAATTTCCACAATACCATCTACCTCCATTTCTCCAGCATTGCCTTGATGATTTGATGTACACTGACTTTGATGCGTTTCAATATATTCTTCATAAGCTGGTGTATCTTCTTTTCCTTCTCATAAAGAGCAACTGTTACAAAAACTATGTTTTATAGAAACATCAAGCACTTTTCCGGTAGAATTGCCAATTACACTAGAAACACCTTGGAGTGAGGAAAAACCTCTTTTTCTCCTAGAACTATCTCCGGACACAGGAAGTCCAGCACTATCTGAAGATACTCATTTCTCTTATCGCACCATTACTCATAGAGCCTTCAGCAATCACTTCACAAGCTTCAGTCATTTGATCGTTGATATTGTCAAAATTGCTGTATGACATTGTCTGTGGCAAATCCATAATTTCACAAAATGTTGAAAGTCCAGCATGTCCATGACCAACGGCACGCATAATTAAAACAGATCTTCTATTAACTTCATATGCATTACTTTTTTTGCCAATGAACCTACTTTAATAAATTGATGCAATTCTTGGATTTGTACAATTTGAACAAGAAATGTCAAATTTAAATCCAAGTCCTCGTACATCAGATTCAGAGAAATTCAGTTTTTCAATACATATCTTGCAACATGCAATTTTTTGCAGTTCAGGAAATAGGATGTCAATATCGACAGTTTTATTCCTGATTTCACTGACTTCAGTTATAACGTCCTGAACTTTTCTACTGGAAGTTGAATTTCTTGGCTACTTTGGAGGAGGACCATCTCCTTTTCTTTCAAAAAAATCTTCTTTCTTTTTGTTTGTCTTCCCCGAATAAGTTTACCAGGGCCACCTGACACTATACTTTGAACATCCCTTGGTCTGGCACTCGAAGACATGACACTTACACTGTATACCTTACGGGTTTTGGGGTGTAGGGGTTTTGGGGTTTAAGGGTTTTGGGGTTTAAGGGTATTGGGGTTTAAGGGTTTTGGGGTTTAAGGATTTTGGGGTTTAAGGGTTTTGGGGTTTAAGGGTTTTGGATTTTAAGGGTTTTGTGGTTTTAGGGTTTTGGGGTTTAAGGGTTTTGGGGTTTAAGGGTTTTGGGGTTTAAGGGTTTTGGGGTTTAAGGGTTTTGGGGTTTAAGGGTTTTGGGGTTTAAGGGATTTGGGGTTTAAGGGTTTTGGAGTTTTGTGGTTTAGGGGTTTTGGGGTCTAGGGGTTTTGGGGTGTAGGGGTTTTGGGGTTTAAGGGTTTTGGGGTTTAGGGGTTTAGGGGTTTTTGGGGTTTATGGATTTTGGGGTTTAAGGGATTTGGGTTCAAGGGTTTTGGGGTTCAAGGGTTTTAGGGTTTAAGGGTTTTGGGGTTTCAGGGTTATGGGGAAAGTAAGCAATTTATTCCTAAAAATGTGTTGAGGTGTTCATTTATTCATTTTCATTAGATAAGTCATCATTTCATATAAAAAAATTAAACGAGAATTGTGATGTACGCCTGATTTTTCGGGCGGAAAAGCATGCTATATGATGTGTTACAAACTATTTTCAGTTGTTTGCCTTAGGCATGTTCAGTACCAACATTTTATAAAATTTAAAATGTTTTCTATTATAATAAAAAAGTTTATAAATATCTACATGTCTTTTTACCGAAAATACACGATTTTTATGTTTAAGTGAATTTTCTTGGAAAGTGAAAATTCTCAGATAACTTTTCTCGGTGAATTTAAGTTCAGTAGACTAAAATCTGTAAGTAACATAGTTTTTTCCAAAAAATATCATGAATATTAAAAATGGCGATGAATTTATTGCTAAAATCACGAAATGGGCCTTTTTTCCTTGAATTTTGGGGCCTTGGAAAACTATTTTGGGCCTCCTCAATAATTTTCCCTTATTCCACATAACTCAAACTGTATTCCCACCAAAGTTCATCCAATTCGGTTCACTCAATCGTGAGATATTAAGTTTTAACACAAAGAAAACATTTTTTTCACTCCGTGCGTCGTTGATCTCGTTGCTAGGGGTTGCTATGCGCGATTCTTGGTGTCCGAATTGCGCAACGTTCGAGCTCGGTCACAACAATATTATAGTATATTTAAAAAAAAATGGCACATTTCAACCTGGAACAAAAAAAAAATGATTTTTGCAAATTTGGCAGTAAAGTGAAAATAAATTAAAAATTTTCATGAAAAAAAGATACGTTTTTGTGTATAAAAATTGTTTAAATGAATTTAGTAAAAATCCCCTACGTAATTCACTTCGAAATATAATATTTAAGATATGGTTAAACTTTCAAATGGATCGGATTAAAACTGTTCAAGTTATGCTGCGTGCCGGTTGAGAAAAATCCGTTTCGAGAAAAATCTATTCAAAGTTTCAAAATCAGTTTCGGACGTAAAAAAATGAGCAAATCATTTAAAGAATTTTTTTAACGCTAGTCTGCAATGGCAGGACCATAAAGCTGCCCTTCCAAATGCAAATTCTCCTCCTCGTCTTCTTTTCTTATCGCTTTTATGTTTGATTGCGCCATTTTCGGTACGTCGGACAGAGAGCGCTCAGCGTGTCTGATGCGCTTATCGTCGGCTTGACAACAAAAATTGTATGCCTGCAGACCTATATCAATCTACAGAGCTTTCACAATTCGAAAGACACATTTCAGGCCATCATTAAAATTGCACACTGCAATATCAGTGGCAATATCCAGAACTTTCTTGCCACTCGAATACGATTGAGGAGCCAAGTTCGAAACGGTGGCATTGAAACTTTCGTTGCTGTTCTGAGTATAACCTCCTAAGCAACCGTGCAGCAACGCATTTCGACTCAACTCTGTATAAACAGGCTCAATGGCTTCGCAAACTTCTTCAGGAAGTAGCGCTTCATGATGTAACGTATCCAACGAACCTTCAGCTTGTGCAATTTTCCAAGCACACTAGGAATCTGAACAATTATCGTGCTTAGTATTGTCGTCGGCCGATATTTTATGATACAGAGTTGCCCAGATTTCATTCCTCATTTTCTCTATGCATTTTGGATTCCTCCGTACTGCCAAACCATAATAAATTGTTAATTTATCAATCAACTTATTTGTTAATTTTCCTTTTCCTCCAAGGCCTTTCGTCTTTTTTTTTAGATTTCGAAGACGCGTCCATTCTTTTCTGTACATGATCGATGCACTCTTTTTTTTGTACTTCAAAATTAGTGTACGGTTTAGAATCCAGTATGCCTTTGAAAGTCTTGCTGTCACCATCACCAATATAATTCACATACCGTGGAAACTGTCGGAACGAGAAAACATTTCAATAACAGCATCTACCTCCATTTTACCAGATGAACCTTCATGATTTGCTTGACATAAATCGGCGTGTGATGCATATCATTTTTCGTATTCAGATGATTCTGTTTTATTTCTCCAGTGCTCACAAGACTTACAATATTTAGATTTTGCAGTCACATCGACGATTTTTCCAGTAAGCCATCCAATCAAAGATACAACTCCAAAAAGCGAAAAATACCCTCGTTTCCTCCAAGAACCATCTCTTGAAACGGTGATCCCTTGAAATCTCGTCTCTCCTCTTGTCCAGCTTGCTTCATACTGTTATCATAAACTGTTGATGTTGCTATTGAAATGAGATTCACTATTTTATCGTAGAAAGATTGGAAAACAGGACGTAGTAATTCCATAAACGCACAAAATATCATCATTCCATTCAGTCCTACTCCTGTCAGTCGCCTTGCTAACACCATCCGACGATTAATTTCATATGAATTTTTTATAAATTTACAGTTAGGTATAACAATTTCTGAACACTTTGGGCAAACAATCACAATTTTGAAGCCCAAGCCCCGAGAACTTCTTTCATGAACAGTTATATTAGAACCGCACATTTTACACTTCACATGCTCAGAAATTGCAGAAAATACTGCCAAAAAGTTAATGATTCGTTATCCAAATGTATAATTTACATCGAAATCGTCCTCGGATGTCTTCAGCTTTTTTACCGATGCACTGACGCCACTAGAATCACCTTCAGCTTTGTATCGATTCATCGAACGATTCGTTGATTTGCGGCTCCGATGCCGTGTTGGATAGTTTTTTTCGTACCTTTTCTTTCTGTGTACACTTTTTCTTTTTCCATTTTGCTCAACGTAATAATAAATAATTAAAACTTTCACAAAAATATAGTTTCGAAAGCGAAAATGAGAGCGTCGTTTTCTTACGATATACAGACGCTACACTAACGTACTTTGTTTTGAAACTAGCCTAACTGACTCATAATAGCTTAAGATCGGCATCTATAGAAGAATTAGGGAAATTTGCGAGCAATAGGAAAGCCATAAGGCGGTCCTTCTCATCAGGTACATAGCTCTCGCAGGTAAGCGATCGGCCGTTTCGGAGCGGCTGAAGACGGTCGGTATATGTCCCGAAATTTCAAATAAATTTTTTTTTTCGGGATTGGACCTTTTGTATCATATTCTAGAAGGTTTAAATCATGTTTTAAGCCAATAAAAAAAATCGATTTTTTGAAATTTCTACAGTGGTGTTCAGATCAGCATTTGAAAATGTACATATTTATATATTGTATAAAACATTAATTTTGAGTGCGCAGTGTGTAATAAGTATTATCATGCGACACTTATGCAAAAATTTATATCATTACATTATTTTTATTTTTTTTATATTATATAAAATGTATAAATATTCTCACTATTATAATATTACTTTACAACTACTTGTATCTATATAGTATTATTATAATAATTTAATTTATTAAATGTATTCATATATTGCATTTTTATTTAAAAGATTATATTTAAGTGTACACAACAAATTAACTTTATAGATACGACAAACTAACAGCTAAATAATTGTTCATATATTAATATGATAGATTACATTATTTATAGAAAGTTACACATTTGGACAGATAGGTATTAAAAGGCATTTTTAAATAATTGGTAGGATCAAATTCCTGGCTACGTGTAAATCAATATTGCTTTCTATAGGGAAATCAATATAGAAATTTACATAGAAATCCATATGGCGATTTTGGACTGATATCCATGTGGATTTATATATGGAATCTGTATGGATATTTTGAGCAGGGTATTGTTATTTTTATAGAGTGTGAAATTATGCTCTACAAGCTCGATCAACTTTATTTAAAAAGTAAATGGACATCTTGAATTCTTTCAGGATACCATGCCTTGATCATTTACAAACAATATAAGCCGAAAATGAAAATATTTCGTCGAGACTTTTGTAAGAACAGTTCATTTTTATATATTTTTTAAATTTTTAGGCTTTTATTATATTATTGCTTATGAAAAATCTTTAGACTTCGATAGTTATAGTTTTGGTCACATAGAAACATTATCACAGTTAGAAAAAAAAACAAGTGCGTGTGTATTATGTTCTCAAAGTGAGAATAAACTTAACGCATGATAGTAAACAGTATAGAGAACATCACAGCGTCTGATTTAAAAGTGAAAATCTCTCTCTTTCAAATGTAAACATAACATTGGACACACTTTTATTTAAAATGAACTTGTCAGTAGTTCAGTGACAGTCGAGCTGAAAAGATAAATATCGTAAGTCGCCATATCGATAAATCTGAGTAACCATCATGCATGATTGCAGGAACAAAATTGTTACGTAATTTGTTTATCATGCTTTGAAGAAAGTAAGATAATGATGAAGATTTATTCAACTCTACAAAATAAATATGAAAGTTTGTTTAAAAACTATGATAAACTAAGTGTATACCGTGGTAAAGTATAAAGCAGCCAAACTTTTCTCAATTTTATTTCAATAGAAAAACACGATCAAATGCAGATGATAAACGTCATTGCCACTTATGTGAACTTGCAAGATCATCTGGGTACACAAACGTTGTAAAGGAATTAAAAATAGTTTCTGATAAAAAAAAGTGATTCTACGAGTAACTCAAAATCAATTCAGGATTCGAGTAGTGCCGTAAACAAAGTCACAGGGACACGTTGTTAGGAGGGTTTTTCTTTATTTGGTAAAGGGAAGTGACATGTGTACTCAAAAGGGGAGTACACGTAGTCCGGGTCACGGATTTTTACGAAACTTTGGTAATCATTTCCTGGTACCTAAAAATGAAGCGCAATGCGTGTAGTTTTATCTAATGGGTCCTGAAAACCTGAGATAGAGCTAAAAACATTTGTATTACTAATATATGTAATGCTAAAAATAAGCTATATATAGGTATACTATCAATGTTAATAAAATATGTTGTACAAGGCCCATTTGATAAAACTACGGTCATTGGGTTTAAGTTTTAGATACAAGAAGACGATTCTCAAAGTTTTAACAAAATCCGAGACCCGTACTCCCTGTACTCCCCTTGTCAGTTCAGTAGTATAAATAATTTGAATAAATGTATAGAACAATCTTGTCGACCAAAAGAAAAGGAACAGCTAGTATCTTTGTTATAATACAAGCGATACGTCAGTGTCATTATCGCAGTTATCTGAAAAGCCGCTTAAAGTAACCATTAACAACAATATTACGACAAGATTAAAAGAACCATTGTTTAGTGTTGAAGACTTTTGTAAAATTCAAAACCGTTTTAACTGAAGTTATAAAATATGCTTCCAAAGGTATTCGTCAACGGCTTTGTTCTTAAACTCGGTGCCGTTGTCTGAATGGAAGGTTTCGGGGGTCCCAAATCTCATGACGATTCGCTCGTGTAATTCCTTAATTACCGTCCGAGCGTTGGCCTTCCGAATGGGTATGCACTCCACCCATCAGGTAGACAAATCCTGAAATATCAAGATGTATTCGTAGCCACCTTTCGTACGTGGTAGCGGGCCAGTGATGTCTCCAGCCACTATCTGCCATGGTCTTTCCACGACCCTCCTACCCATCATTCCTACGGGAGGCTTCTGTACCACTTTGCACTGCTGGCACACCATGCATTCTTTGACGTACTTCTGTACGTCAGCGTGCATGTTCGGCCAATAATAATATTGGCCTATCCGGGCGAATGTCTTATCTCGCCCGAGGTGACCAGCAGTGGGATCGTCGTGGTTTTCTCTCAATATGGCCCGCCTGTGTTCGGCTGGCACGGCCATTTTCCACGCGTCATCGTCCCCTATGACACTCTCGACGCTTTCATCTGGTCGATAGTGGTATAGTTTCTCTCCCACGATCTTCCAGCGCAGGTTCTCATGCGGTTGCACAGCTGTATCTTTCATCATTTTAAGATACCATTGGTCATTGGTACCCTCTGACCAACTGAGCGAACTTAGCATTACCCCCTCTTCTTCGTACATTCGGGATAGGGCATCAGGGACATAATTGAGTTTTCCCTCTTTGTGAACTACCTCAAAACTCTGCCCTTGTAGTCGCAACGCCCACCTGCATAAACGGCCTGTGGGGTGTTTCATGTCGCATAACCATTTCAAGCTCATGTGGTCGGTGACCACCTTGAAATGGTAGCCCTCAATGTACGAACGGAACTTGTCTATGGCCCATACTACCGCTAGACACTCTCGTTCCGGGACGCTATAATTCCGCTCAGCTGAATTCAAGGTTCGGCTGGCGAACTCGAGTACCCTCTCGCCCCCCTCCGTTTCCTGTAAGAGCACCGCACCGATCCCGGTGTCACTCGCATCCGTATTTACAACGAATTGCTCGTCCGGTAGAGGGCTCTGAAGTACTGGTGCCGAGGCGATCAATGCTTTCAATCTCTCGAATGCGTACTGTTGGTCTTCCAGCCATTGATACTTTTGATTCTTCTTAAGTAACCTGGTTAGAGGCTCGGCCACGGTGGCATAATCTCTCATGAACCTCCTGTACCAGGATGACATTCCCAAGAATCGTCTCAGCTGTTTCAGATCTTTGGGAGCTGGATAGTTCAGGACTACTTCAATTTTTTCTGGGTCGGGCCTTATCCCATCCCGGTTCACTAAAACTCCCAAGTATCTGACCTCTGGCTTACAAAAAACGCATTTCTCCCTATTGATCACTAACCCCGCAGCCTTCAACCTCTCTAACACCAGCCTGAGTAAGCGCTTGTGCTCTTCAAACGTCTCAGAGATTATGATGATGTCGTCCAGGTAAGCGAGCACATATGTTTCGAGCTCGCTACCGATCACCATATCGATCAATCTCTGGAACGTGGCTCCAGCGTAGGATAAACCATACGGGAGCCTCACAAATTGAAACAGCCCTTTTCTGGGCACTGTAAAGGCCGTCATGGGTTTCGAAGATTCGCCCAATGGTATGTGGTGATACACACTTCTAAGGTCTATCGTCCATATATACCTGGCCCTGCGTAATTTCCGCAGTATGTCTTGCATATACGGTAGTGGGTGCGCATCGGGTTTCGTATGGGCATTCACCTTCCTATAGTCGACGCAGAACCTCTACGTCCCGTTCTTCTTTTTCACCATAACCACTGGGCTCGACCATCCGCTGTTAGATGGTTCAATTATATGCTGTTCCAACATTTCCTTCACCTGTTGGTGCATCTCCTGCTCGATTTTCTCAGAGACGGGATAGTAGCGTTGTTTGATCGGCCTCGTGGAACCGACGTCGATATTGTGCTCTATATCACACGTCAATCCGCACGTCTCTCTTTAGCCTGCCAACATCTCATCCAGAAGGTCTTCCAGCTCTTTATGCTCATTCTCCGTAGCATCAGCTACACCAACGGACGAGAGTGCGGCTACTCCCACCTCTAAGCTGGCTACTTCGCATAACAATTTAGCCTCCGTACCCTTGAAGTTCATCGTGTCGGTATCAGGGTCGAGCATGGCCCTGAATTCTTTGATGAAATTGACGCCGACGTAACACGCATCGTCCAAGTGAGGTACTATGCCTACTCGTATTTCTCTTGTTATGCCCGCCACCGTAATGGGGAGCATAACATGGCCAACCAGTGGGCGGCAAGTACCGTCTGGTAGTTTCACCCGTCCCGTGCATTTCAGGGAGAGTTCTCGCCCCAGTGCGCTGGCCATCTGCAGTCCAACCGCCCCCATGACCGTGCTGGATGCGCCAGGATCGTATAGGGCTCGGAGCCTATAGTCCGTGACTTCGATCGACATCCACCATCGTGTTTCGTGTTCGGGGTTATACTTCATTCCCCACGGTCTCACAAGCTCGTCTTCTTCTACCAAAGAATCGAAGCCGGTGTACGTCTTCGCTCCTGCCTCTCCTTCGGGAGTCGGCTGACTTGGCCGTGGTAGGGCGTCCAGGTCCTCTGTCGTCGCCGTAGTTTCGACTTCCTGAGCCGCTACGGTAACCGTAGGCTCTTTCAGAGGCTCCTCCAGTGTCATCTCTCCTTCTGGACGAGAATCGTCTGACTTCTTTTGGACGTCCACATCCTCCGTCGCAGGCTCGGCTACGACGGGAAGTGTCTCTGCGGGGACCGGTTTCTCGTTAGGAGTGGCTTTGGTCCTTTCTAGCCGCTCCCTTGCTCGTTTCCCGAGCATTTAGGGCAATGCTTCCGCATGAACCCTATCTCTCCGCAGCCATAGCATTTCATCGGCTGCGTGGGGTCAAACCTTGGTTTACTCCCTCCTGGAGGGGTGCCAGCAGGTTGCGATCTTTTGGCTCCCCATCCCGTTCGGGTTGATGACCCAATCGGTTTTTCCCCTCTGTCGGGCGCTTTGAGGTCCGTTCTGGTCCCCCCGCCCTTTTCGTTCCTGTTGACGCCGCCTTTGTCCGACATGTTTAGCCGAAACTGGCTCAGCTTCTCGTCTAACATCTTGGCAAACATTGACGTGATGTCAGACGTCGAAGGTTGTGGTTCTTCCTTCGAAATGGCAGATACTTCCGCTTTCTGCTTCTTTACTCCTTGATTGGGCTTATACGCCATCTCGGGTAGCAAAGAAGCTTCCGGAGGCGGGGGCAAACGTATGCTTTTTTCTCGTTCCAACGTCTGCTCGGCATCTGAGGCGGCGTCCAGCAGTGTTTCCACGCTAGCGATCTCGCACCTGCGGACCATTTTCTGTAGGTCCGACCGCATGTTTCGGTGTAGTAGGTCCAATTCCTGGCTATACTCGAGCCTCGGCGATAATTTGTTCATTATGCCAATGAGGCACGTGAGGTAGTCTCGGACCAGTTCATCTGGTCCTTGTGTCCTTAGATTGGCTTCGTTCCACAGCCTCTGTTGGTATTGACGACTTGTGCCATACCATCTCCTGGCTGAGGTGGTGAAGTCATTTCAAGTCCGCCACTTCGTCCGGTTGTTCCTATACCAGGTCGCCGCGTTATCTGTGAAAAGTTCAGACAGCGCTGCCAGAAGCTCATCGCCCGTCAGGTTGCTCAATGCGTTGCAATCTTCGATTCGTGCCAGGAATGCGTCTATGCTCTGGTTCTTACTGCCAGAGAACTTGACGTTCCATTTCCTTATTATTTGGCCTACATCCTTATTCGAACCGAACCTAGACGTCCCGTCCAAACTTCCTGGTATGAATCTTGGGCTTGATGTGTTACCAGGATTGCCACTCCTACACAAATCTGGTCGATCTCTCGGCAGCTGATGGTCGTCATTTATAGTCGTTTGTCGACTATCTGCCCCCTCCCAGGCGCTACGTGACGATGAAGGTGGCGCCGTTGTAGCTCAAGAATCATCCAGATGCGTATCACCGTGCACCGTGAATGTGTCTTGGAAATTCACATGTCCTGGGCGTCTGTTTTCCTCGTTCCTTGTACTGGACAGTATCTGCTCTCGTTTCAGAGTGTCTACTTTGTCGTTGTAGCAACTTGACCTGTGTGAGCAGTTCTGCCAGTACGAACGAGATATCTTGCGGTATTTGGAATTCCGTTCCTTGTGCTGACACTAGCGTGATCATCTGTTCGTTTGGCCGTGCGACCGACTCCCCCGTATGTTCAGCTGTTGCTGTTTCGTTGGTTGGCTGTGTTGTTTCGTTGACCTCTGGAGGCCCCCGAAGCGACAATTCCAGGTTTCTGAGCACGTTCGTGTCCGTGATCAGCTTTGTCAGGTTCTGCGCGTTTTCTTGGCCTGTCTGCGTGCCCTCTTCAATGTCGGCCGCTATTGTTTCGTCAATGAACTGTCGCCGGCGACGCGCTCTGACGTTAATTGTGTTGCCCTCTTGATCGTCTTCTTCCACAAAATCGTTGGCTGTGTAGTTGCCGAGCAGCCATTTCTGTAAGCGATATGCTTGTGCGAAATAGCTGCCCTCTGTGGACATTGTCAACTTCGAGAGCGTCTCGTGTAGCTGCTGACCAGTCAGTTCCGTCAGCCATGTCTCTACAGCTATCTCCGTTGTGCTGGACATACTGAACTTCTATAGATTGCTGGTTTCGCTCGCAATTTCCTATATGTTGCTCGCTACGCGAGATTTTCGATTTCGCTTTATTTTTTTTTTCGCAAGTGTGTGCGAGTGTATTAAACACTCAAGGCCCGAGAAAAATTTCGCAATTAAGTTTTTCTCGGTTGAGCAGATCGTCAGACTGATCTTTGTTACGCTTTTCTCGGTGCGTTCTGTTTCGCAAGATCGTCTTTATTCTATTTTCCTGAGCTAAGCACGGGTTTCTGTTTCCTCTTTCTTTCTATGCAAGTATTCGGATTCGAATCTCGCTTCAAACCGGTGACTTTAATCGATTTTTTTCCAAATTTTGTCTTAACCCGATGACCTCGAGTAACCGTGTTCAAGTCTCGGTTTGTAAGTTAAAAATGTGTGTGGCTTTTGACGCAACGGTTTTCGAAACGAAAAATTAGTTCAGTTTTCGTTTAGAAAGGATTTTGACTCAGAAAAAAAAATTTAAATTAAAAAACTGTCAATTCAAATTATTTTGTAGATTTTGGAAATTCGAATTGTCAAAAATGTAAATCACTAATACTCCAAGTTCCAACAATATCAAAAATTTGAAAATTCAAAAAAAATTCAAAAATTCAAAAAAATCAAAAATTTAAAAATCCCAAAAAATCAAAAATTTGAAAATTTGAAGTCTAATAAAAAAATCCCAAAAGGATTCGAATCCCTCGAAAGTTAATCCAAAAAATTTTCCGAGAATTAGAAAATCCAAATGTCCATTAACTTCCACAATCCAAAACAAATCGAAACATCTGAAAATTTAAAGTTTCAAAAAAAAAACAAGAAAATATTTATCTTTCGAAATAAAATCTAGAAAATTATTAAAAGTTCAAAAATTCAGAAAATGTGAAAAATTAAAAAAAAATCAAAAAACCAATTAAAATAAAATAATTTTTGTAATTATTGTTTATTAATATTTAATAAACAATAATTTCTCTTTGGCGTCGTACCTGAAAAATAAATTAAAAAATTATTGTAGGAGCGGAGCCCCTGTGTCGTGTACGTACGGCCCTTTTTTCGTACACTTGCTGTTGAGCCGGTTAATCGTACCGGACCACTGCGCAGCCGCGCTACTCTATTCTATTCCACACACACTTCTCTGCCGTGATTAGCTGTTCTTGCCCTGACTCGCCTTAATTAATTATTTCGCTTTTGCTTGGCATTTCCTTAGTTACAATCGAAAATTGTTGATTATTATTAATAAATTATTTTCGATATTTTAGTCAGGTCAAAAAATAGTTTCATGTGGTTTATTATTTAATCGCACTCTCTGCTCACCTACCTCGCACACACTTTTTTACAATTCGGTGTTTCGCCCGATTCGCGTACGCGTGCTTGGCCTGCTTACACGTTTAATTAAAAATTTTCGGTCCGTTTTAAGTTTATATTTATTTAATTAACTCTTCTGAAAATTGGCTGAATATTTTCTGTTAATTGTTGTTTAAATGCGTAAACAATATCGGAAGGGCGCCATCTGTAACAGGGGGGGACAATTGTTTATAACACGCAACGCGTGCTGGCGTATGCCTCTGCCCCTACCTGGATCGAGCCAGCGGTGCACCGCCGCTGAGCTTCTGTCTGGCTGCCGCTGCTCAGGCTGTCCTGTTACAAAATACACTGAATCCCGGTGGATTCAGCTCCGTGCGGAGTCGCCTCGACGCACGGATTTTCGCGACCTGTAAGGAGCGCGAAAGCGCGGAAAGCTAATTGTCGCGACGCGCCAATAGAACGGCTTTTCCGCGTTTGCCTAACTCGGTCGAGGAGCAGGCGGGTCGTGGGGAAATTGATGTACGCGATTTAGTTAACAAAACAGAATGTATTTTAGCGATTAATAATTTAACGATATATAGTGGATTAACGATGATGATTTGAACAATTAATATTTAAAAAGTTATAAAAGTCGCGCAGGCCAAGCGACGGTGCGCGTCCAGTTCGTTCGCTGCTGAACGCGTTGCCCTCGCGATGGGCCGCACGCGCGTCCGGTGTCCCGGCACCTCGGCGTACTCTAGGGCGCGGTGCCCGCGATGGGCAGCCCTGTACGCCGCCCGCGGCTCGTTATATATATATATATATATATATATATATATATATATATATATATATATCTGCGCGGGCTAGCCCTTACCTCGAGTCCGGCGTAGGTCACTTATTTCTTGTCTCGCTCACTATCCCGTTTCCTCTAGCTCTCTCTCTCAGTCTCCTTATCTGCCTTCACACTCTCAGGCGCGCCTTTTCACTCTCCGCACACGAGATACCGTCGTCGTGTGCCTTATCGGCTCTTTCGTCGCGGCAACAGGTTGCTCTCGTGCTGTCGGAAAGATATGTCGGCGGAAAAACTCGGGAAGCTGACGCGCGCGGGTCGAACGCTCGATCGATTCTGTCTCTCTCGCTCGGCGTCAGCGCGGCCAGCGCCGCGCCTCCAGCCGCGTTCTCTTTGGGTAACTACCTTCGGCGCGCGCGTGTTGCTTATAGTCGAACGCGCGTATTCTCCGCTCATTTCGTTACAATATATATATATATATATATATATATATCGGTGATTCTTGGGGAAATCGAGATAATTTTTTTTCATTCCTTCTATAAAAACGCTCCTCTTGGTATGTAGAATCTATGTAAATCTTTTCAGATTTTTAGAAACCAAAATTTTATGAAACATCAACAAATCAAGGTTCAAAATTTATCAAGGCTAAATATGAGCATGTAGTCATTTTTTACCTTTTATAGCAAATTTCAACCTCCATTTATTCAACAAAATTAAATCTCTTAAAGAAATAGCTTCAAAGGATTTATTAGAAAATTTTCTGAATTTGTCATAAAAAATGGTTCCAAAATCTTCTAATGTCACTTTCGATTAATTAAATTCATTTTAAAACTTAAAATCCTTTAGAAAGTGGGTTTGATCACTCGAATCATTACACAAACAGTCATGAAGATAGCTTTTTTCCGTACAAAAGTGACTGTCACAATCGAAAAATGGCAGAAGTGCAATATTTATATAAAAAAAATCAAAATAACATGAAATATTCTCAAAAAAATTATGAAAATGCCCAATTTAGCAATAAAGTCATATTTAGCTTCAAACAACTTTAAATATATGGGCTTAAGGAAATTTTGAATATTTACGATCATTTTACATACGAAAAGGAACATTTTGGTCGAAATAATTTTCATTTCTATGTTCTCGGTTTCCCAAAGAATCATCCGTATATATATATATATATATATATATATATATATGATAATATGGTCAGATTTAGCTCTGAACAACTTTAAACCTATGAGCTTAAAAAAATCTGAAAAAATTTACATGCATTCTACATACTAGAAGAAACATTTTTTCTGAAATTAAAACGAATTTTTTTTTGCTTTGGATTTGCCGGTGAATTACCCATATATATATAATATGTATATTCTTGACTTTTCAGAAAATAACCTATATTTTTATATATAAATGGATAACTGTCTGAAAATTCGTAAACAAATTTTTTTTAATTTCAGAAAAAATGTTTAATTTTACGTTTTTAAGGAGGTTTAGGCCATACAGTCCTAATTACAAGTTTTATTGAGGCTACTTTTTTTAATTCTTATTTTTAATAGTAATTTTGTGTTTATGAACTTCTATTGTTAAAGTTAAATAGAAAAATAAATGAAGTAATTAATTAATGAAACTTAATTAATTATTGTTATTTGCATCTTAAACGAGTCTGAATTTAATTTTTGCAAACTTTTGACTTCTGTGCTGAAGTCGAGCAGTGTAAGAAATTGTTCTCAACTTTAACATACCGCGCAAATTAATAATGGGGCTTTAGTAAAATTTTACAAAAAACAGTGATTATATTGCATATATAGTACTTACAGTACTTAGTGACAAATTAAGACAACATTTGAAAAATATAAGAAATATTATAAAAGCGGCTTATTTACAAAAAAAGTTAGATAAAATTATCCTAAAGAATTATTAAAGTGTACGCTTTAATAATTCTTTAGGATAATTTGACCATTATCGCTATTTTTAGCAAGAAATGCAGCTATATTACGGTATTGAGACTATATCTGTTTCTTTTGTACTAATATAAGCTAGCTTGATAATTTTATTAGTGATGATCCATGTAGTCGAACCCATTATTCTAGGTGCTAAATAAGCATTTTAATCATATTTTAGCATAATTTGACTGTTATTTATATTTTTTGCAAGAAATACAGCTTGATCATCATTCTGGGAGTTATGCAGGTACTTTTGTACTAAAAAGGTATCTCCATGAATTTTTTGGTGTTGAGCCAAATGATCGAACCCATTATTAATGGTGCTAAATAGGCATTTTAATCATATTTTAGCATAATTTGACTATTCTTTTTATTTGTAGAAAGAAATACAGCTCGATTGCCGTTCTGGGACTTGTACAGGTACTTTTGTACTTAAAAATGTCATCTCCATGAATATTTTTGGTAGTCTACCAAGTGATCGCACTCTCTTCTTTTTTAACTTTTGAGTTTTTAAATGTACTACATCCATGTAATAAAGGGTCATATGACCTTAAAATTATTTTTTTTTAAATTCAGAAAATTTGCATAAAAAAGTACAGATTCAATATTTGCGTAAAATGTACTTTTGATATTATATTTTTATTAATATATCGGTGGTTATTTCTTAGACAACGTATATAATATTTTTAATTTGAACTGATATAAATAAGGTAAGATAATCATTTCATAGTAATTTATACAATTTTTAACATAAATTTTAAGTTTAAAATATTGACTCATATTTCTAGAAATTCTTACTATGAATCAAGTAGAAGTTAATAATATAGAAGACAAAATTATTGTTTGTGAACAATGTAAAATTATATTTATGAATACTGAAAGGTATTTGAAACATAATGTTAAAAAGCATAAAGCTTATACTGGTTTCTGTAAACTTTGTGGTGTTGTGATACAAAAAAGAAAACATTATAAAAGACAAATAGCTGAACAGCAAAAAATTTAGTGTCTAAACAATATCCAGTATGTAATGTAATGATCAAAAGGAATCATAATTTAATTCGACATATATTGTCGATGAAAAATACATTCATTCTTGTCATAAATGCGGCAAATGTTACGGTCGAAGCGATAGTTTAAAAAGACACTTAAGAACACGTAATGTAACATCATAATATTCTTCTATATAATAATACCTTACCTATTTTAACAGCTCGAGACTGAAATCCCTTATCTATTTTAACTTTATCAGTTGTCAGTTACTTTTCTATTAATTAGCGTATGCGCGAGAAAATGTATTTAAGGGCTTAACTTAAGTTAATCAATATCTCTTGGGTGGTGTGGAAAACTGTCTATTATAACATGTTTTGGTTTCTTAAACTATTGGCATTAGATTACAAGTGTCTAAACATCTTTCTCTTACTAGTTCTCTTTATGTTCTATTTCAAAGGAATTAAACTTTGATATTTCGAAAAAAAAGCCCCTATATGTGTACCTTATTTTGACCAAAAAATGTTCCTACACTTTTTTCTCAATTTCCCTAGTTTTTGAATTAAAAATCAAACCATGTTGGCAAAATCTCAAAATATTAAAAAAAACGCATTTTTCAATCTTTAATTGCCCTTGACATATAACACCTTAATGTCTGAAAATTCTTTTACACACTCTGGGTACACATACTAACATTTTTGTAGAGTTTCGGACATTTTTATCTTTGGGTATGTTCACTGGACATGGAACCACCCATATATATATATATATATATATATATATATATATATATATATATATATATATATGCATATGAGTCATTCTAATACTTTTCGAACAAATCTTGCGCACTCATGTCAGTGATTTTGCCGGTGATTTTTTATATGAAAGTACTCATCAAAATAAGCTCTCAAAATATTTTTTATCATCTTAGGTCCCATGTGCTACATAGTAGCATAGTAGTGTTCTGAATTTTCAAAAGTGGCCAAAATCGGATATTTTAAAAATTTTCGTGGGAGCTCTCATTAATACCAATTTGGATGTATTAAAAAAAACTTTTCTTGTTTTACGAACATTAAGAAAAAAATATTAGACCCCCTATAAGTTCAATGGGTCACCCCTATAGAGCTAAATATAAACCTAACATTTTGCGTTTCTTGGGTTATGTTTGATTGCTTGTCATTTTACAAAACCGAAACCAATGCAGGTCTTCCGTATTTTAAATTTTTCGTCTTTAAAAGACCTTTAATTCCTTTTTTTAAACGTTCAAATTGGTTTGGTATAGCTGAAGATACAGCATCCAGAAAATAAGTATTTTTACTTTCTTTTTATCATATTTTGAACAAATTTAAAGAAAGTTTCTTTTTATTATTACCTAAAATATTAGTTTTAAAAATATAAGTTAATATTAAAATACTATTTATATCGCAAACAATAAATTGTTCATATAGAATATTACCTCGGAATAGTTAAAAAATATTATTTGAAAATATTGCTCTTTAAATGTCTTAATTTTAGCATGAAATGTTCATAAAACAAAATGTATACCAATCCACCGTAACCCCTTCAGCACAGTGATAATCAAACATATGTCTGTTCTTACATGTTTTTTCAAAAAACTACTTCAGTGGATGGTGAATTTGAACAAACCTAGTCTAAAATGTTATCTTTTTCAATATTATAACATGTTTTGTAGAAAAAATATTTTTCTTCTTAAATTAAAGGATTTTAGTGTTTGCTGTATCTTCTTCCCTTAAGGGGACGGATACTCCTTTAAATATTAAATTAATTGATATTACTTGATTATTTTCGATAAATTTAAACATTATATAAAAAAAAACTAAAACAATTTTTTTAATTTTTTTGAACGTCGTTAGGTCTGTATGATTGGCTATAATGAAGACCTCTATATTTATTTGGATACCGCAAGGTTTAGAGAGCCAATGTTATCGAATTGACGCTTTCAAGGTTTTATTATGTTTAAAGTACATGTAGTTATGATATGAGTGAAGGAATTTGTATATAAAAATTATGGACAAGTATAAATTTCATTAATACCCACAATATAAATTAAAAGAAATGTGTTATTACCAAAATAAGTCGTTCAATTATGAATTTCATGAATAAGATCGAATTAAAATAGTAAAATAAAACTAATATTCTATTAAAAAAACATTATAGTTTAAAATATTTCTATTTTTCACTAATTCCGATAATCTCAAATGAATACTAACGAAATTAATGAAATCGATTAATAAATTGTCTAGTACTGTATTTTTATTTGTAAATCAATTTCCTTCTTTTATTAATTAGTATGAAGTATATAGATTAATAATACCTTTGAAATTTAATATTGTTAGACATTAAATTTGATATAAATAAATGTTGATTTCGAAATAGGTCATACAGTAGAACCTCGATCGAATCCTGATCTATAATAGTCTCGCTACATTACACTCGCGTTACATGTAGTGCACATATGGTACTTAATTTCTCTTGTAGGTAAGCTAACTCATATTTTTTGCAATTAAGCCAATATAATATTAGGGACACAGTTTATACCTTATTTACGGCTTTGACTTGCGGCCATCGTTAATTGCTACGAAGCGTGGGTGATTCGAGCAATTTTTGAGGT
Source organism: Gastracanthus pulcherrimus (assembly GCA_949152435.1). Taxonomy (NCBI): domain Eukaryota; kingdom Metazoa; phylum Arthropoda; class Insecta; order Hymenoptera; family Pteromalidae; genus Gastracanthus; species Gastracanthus pulcherrimus. The sequence goes on along the minus strand of OX424573.1, from coordinate 110,821,420 downwards.
TATTTTTTCCGATCTCGATCAGTATTGGATGTTTAACTGTAGTTCAATATAAAATATAGTGCATTGACGGTATCTTTAATTTTGACATATAACTATGTATTTAATGAATAAGGCAATATTAATAATGGTGAGGAACCCATGCAGATAGGCTTGAGGTATAAGATAAAACAAAGTATTATATGCAACAAATAGTAAGTTGTTTATTATGTCATAATCACAAACAGCGCTGTAGTTTTGGAGATAATTTAATTTTTTTAAAAGAATACAAGAATATATAATGTTTTATTATAAAGAAAATAAAATAAATGGAATATAACAATACTGAGCAATAAACGTTAGATGTTTATGATAAAAAATTGATATTGAACAGGGTAGGTAGTCTACCGATAGACTGCGAGACAACGGATTTGCCGCGTATGTTCATAGTTATATGTCAAAATTAAAGAGACCGTCAATGCCCTATATTTTGAATTGAACTATAGTTAAACCTCAAACACGGCTCGAGCTCGGAAAAAATAACCTCGAATACTGCTCAAGTCACCTAAGCTTCGTAGCAGTTAACGACGGCAGCAAGCCAGAGCCGTAAATAAGGTATAAACTGTGTGTCCCTAATATTAGATTGGCTTAATTGCAAAAAATATCAGTTAGCTTACCTATAAGAGAAATGAATTACCATGTGTGCACTACATGTAACGAGAGTGTAATGCAGTGAGACTATTATAGATCAGTGTTCGATCAAAGTTCGACTGTATCACGTATTTCTTATCAACATTTATTTATGTCAACTTTAATGTCCGACAATATTAAATTTGAAAGGTATTATTAATCTATATACTTCAAGTAATTATTAACTAATTAATAAAATAAGGAAATTGATTTACAAATAAAAATACAATACTTGACAATTTATTAATCGATTTCATTAATTTATTTAGCGTTCATTTGAGATTATTGGAATTACTAAAAAATAGAAATATTTTAAACTATAATGTTTTTTAATAGAATATTAGTTTTATTTTACTATTTTAATTCGATCTTATTCATGAAATTCATAATTGAACGACTTATTTTGGTAATAACATATTTCTTTTAATTTATATGGTGGGTAATAATGAAACTTACACTTGCCAAAATTTTACTTTTTGGAAAGGAGATTTCACGACTTTTTCAGAGACTGGAAATTTAATCTTACTATTACTACTTGTAGTTCTTTATAGGTATAGCCTTAAAATTAGGTATAAAATGCTACTAGGTTCAATTTTTATTAACCCTTCATGTTCAAGCACATAAGTAATTGTCAAAAATTTATGAAAATTTCAGGGATCATTGTTGAGCCTTGAGATTCGAATGTATAATATAAATTTAAAAAATTTATTTTAGTTTTCTCAGCATCTTTGTGATTAAAATAGGTTAGTCCTCGCATTAGATATCGGAAATGGCCACCTTTGATCTAATGTACATATGTATTATTTTGCATAATGTTAAGTTTATCACATGAAATTTAAAAAGAAAAGCGGAAAAAAATGTATGTGTCCTGAAGGACCCACCGAGACTTAAAATGTTAATACTTGCTAAACAACTTCAATAATATGCAAAACAAATAAATTTTTTGTTTTTTCTTCTATCTTGAACAAAAAATTAACGAAATTACACTGAAAGTGTGCATTTAAAGCATTCTATCGATACTTTGACGCGGTGGAGTTGCTAGGTGAGCTGATTAGAAATTTTTGTTTGAAATTTGAAATTTTAGCATGATTTCTTTATATGATTTAGGTCAATAAGTATGACGATTAATACTAAATCATTTTTATTAGAATCGTGTTGGTGAAAAAAAAATTGTGTGCTTCCATGGGGCTCCACGTACATACGGGACTACGAAACGTAGCAACGAAGTGTCAAGTCATTCAAATTTTCTGCCGAAATCCCTAACCTCAAATCTTTAACTGAGATATAAATATCTGATAACATTAATTAATAAATAAACCGAATTATGAAAAACCCAAACATTATGGCCCTTTCTACTGTATCATTCTACCACTGTGTTAAGTTTAAGTAAAAATATCATTGCATATATAAATGGCATTTGAACGAAATTTTGAATCACATTTCGTAGATCTCTGTCATAATATCACCAAATTTCGTTCAAATACCATTGACACAAACTGTAAAATCTTTACTTGAAACTTTGCACAGTAGTAGATAATTACAATACAAAGGACAATGATCTAGTTTTTCATAAATCTGTTTATCTTTTAATAAACGCCAATATTTTAGAATTCTCAGGTCGGTAAAGTAGGGAGGATAACAATTGACTTTGATACCCTCTTTACCTGATTATCCATATAAACTAAAATTATATTTGCCATATTGTAATTCTGCAACTTTTTGTACTTATTGTAACACTATATAAATTTGTATAATTTCTTGACAGTTTTTGATAATTCTTTGTGACATCGCCTAAATTCAGTCGAAAAGTTATAAGGAAACATTTACAAAGAGTTACAAAATTTTACAATGAATTTAAAAATAAATATACAATCCTGGTTTGTTGCGACTTCTCATTAATAAGGAAATTAGTTTACACTGTGAAAGTGATTATAATAATGAAACTGAAATAAACAACAATATACAGTAATTAGAGTATACAAAAAATATTGTGATTTAAAAGTGTAAATAAGTCATTGTAAACAAAAGTTTTGAGAAAACTTTATTTGTAAATTATTTACCATTGATGAAAACATTTATTTATCATTTATATTATTTAAGAATAAAGAATAAAAGTTATTTTGAATAAAAGTGGTTATTAAACAATAGTGTAACAAATATTATACAATGTTTCATATACTAAACTGTCTTAGCATAACAATTTAAATATCTAATATTAATTTTTCATTATAAAATATACAAATAACAAAAATGGATTGTGCAAGTTCTGTATGAAGTTTAAAATACTATCAAAACATTATACAGTAGTGAAATATACAAATTTTGATTAGATTTACTTTTTAGAATTCAGATTGAAATAAATTTTTACAGATTTTGACTGTATTTAAGATAAGAATATATTTAATAAATGTTAAAATGATGATCCGTCAACTTAACTTTCGATCAATATGTTACAATATTTTACGACTAATTCAGATATATTATGATATTAGTTAATGTGGGTAATCTTTCTGATACATTCAAATATTGCACTTTTTTATTCTACAAAAAATCAAAATTTACAAATAATTTATGTACGAAAATTTCTATCCGATTCGCTGTTCCCCTGCAGCGGATCGCTCCCCTCCTTTCCGTCACGGCGCGGAGAGGGGGCAGCGCTCATCATGTGAGCCATTACATCCATCTTATTGTACGGTTCTGAAATATGGGCCGATGCAATGGAGAAGGACTCATACCGGATTCGACTCACTTCTGTTCAGCGTAGAGGAGCTCTCAGAGTCACCAACGCCTATCGCACGGTCTCAGGACACGCAGTGCTTGTTATTGCGGGAATCATCCCGATCGACCTACACGCGACGGAATGCAAGCGAATCTACGAACGGAAAAAAACAGGAGAGGACAGAACAACAGTCCATAGAAAGGAGTGGGAACGAACCATGGAAACTATGTTACTAAAATTACAAAACTATAGGTAATAATCTTTACAGATTTTCTAAAGCATTATTAATCATTTAATATTAATTATTAATATAAATAATCACTTATTAAGGATTAAAATTTAAGAATTGTAATTAATATGAAGGATTTCAGAAAATACTTTTGGGAGGAATGGATACACAAATTTATACAGATTTACAAATATCTTAAAACAACAATGTGAATAATTATTAATGGGATATGTCAATTTTGTGATAAAAGTAGTAACAAATGCTTCAACATTGCTGATAAACAATTGATCATTCTATGAGTAATTTTACCAGTGATTATGGTTTACAATTACTTCCAATTAATTAAAAATAAAAATTCTAACAGTTTTGCGCACCATCCAAGAGGTACTAGCATAAGTACATTGAAAATCAAATTTGATATTTCGTATTTTCTAAAATTTATTGAACTGCTACTGAAGCTGCTTACTGAATGCATCCATAGACCTTATACAAAAATTCGCTACATACATGACACTAGCGCTTCACATATTTTACCCATTTTGGTGGTAAATCTCGTAACTATTCAATTACTGAAATATATATATATTATATAGTTGTTTGTAAATTTTATAAGATTTACGCCCTCCTCGCCCCTCCTCGCCCCTCATTTTGCCCTCCTCATTCTCCTCCTCAAAACAAGGTAATATCGTTTCAAAAAATACGTTATTTTGATCTTATTTTTTGCCCTCCTCGCCCCTCCTCGCCACTCCTCTTTGTATCCTCCTCATATCCGTCCTCCCAGCCCTCCTCATGCCCTCCTCATTTACTTATTTCTATTAATTATCATTTTTTATGTATGAGTTACATATATTTATTTATAAATGAATTAAATAAAACATAAATTTGAATGTATAAAAAAGCTTAATTGACAACGCGCCAATCTATTTACCTCTCGGGTGGTGTGGAAAAATAGAAAACCTTCATAAAAACAAAATATTTCATGATGCTTTGGGGGTTGGCGAGCGAAGCGAGCAGGGGGTACCCCCCTAGTATATATATATATATATATATATACTAGTAGGGGTTCCCCCCTGATCGCTCCGCCCACCAACGAACATTCAACTTTTAAACTTTAATAAACCTTGTAGAACTGAGTATCTGTTGTAATATTTAATATAAGAATCGCACATTTTAATCGTGTACAGTTTAACATAGATCAATATATCTGTATTCGACCCATGCTAAATAGTGCATAATTATAATGTGCATGAAGCAGACCTCTATAGTTTTTACTTAAGATATATCATCATTTTTTTTAGGAGATGTGAAGGAGGTGGAGGGGATGAGGAGGAGATGTAAAGACCAATGTGGAAGTGATGCATTAAAAGTGGAGAAAATGTGGAGGGGGTCGAGGTGGGTAGAGGGGCAAATAAGTAAAAATATTATGTAGTTTTTTTAAGCAATTTAACGTTATTATGTGGAAGGGATGTGGAGGGGCTATTGAGGGAATGTAGAGGGGCTGTAGAGGGGTATGTGGAGGGCAAATAAATAAAAATAAATAACGTAGTTTTTGAACAATTTAACGTTATTATGTGAAGGGGATGTGGAGGTGGTGGAGGGGCGTGGAGGGGTGGAAGTGACTTGATAACGCTTACGATTGTATATGTTCGCGTTCGGGTATTATGTATTTAAATTCAAATCTAACTGATTCTAACGGCTACAAGATGAGATTCCCTTGTTCTCACTGATTAGCCAATCAGCGTGAGCTTTAGTGATTTGGAACTTTAACCGCTTGTAGCGGCGCTCCGAAAAGCGCGTTCGCTCGTTCAGTTGCTCCGCGGATCGCCTAGCGGGAAGTTTCCCCCCACCTCACTGTAAACTACTGGAGCAATAAATGCCCTATTTTTATTGCTACACACTGGAGTCTTATTTATTTATTTATTTATAGACCCATTGAACAAACAATATAATATAGGAAGATATATATATATATATATATATATATATATATATATATATATATATATATATTTATACATATTGTAACGAGTCGCGTATAATTCGCGAACGAGAAGACGCGAAAAGGGCATGAGACGCCAGCTCATGCCCACGCGCGGCAACAGGTGTAAAGACGAGAGCGCAGAAGGAGCGAGGGGGGAGGGGGGCACGGCCGCGGAGAGGAGGACTACCGCTCGACTCCTCACACCGTGTGCCTCGTGAAGAGGAACGCTCCGGCGCCATATTTAAGAACGCCACCGAGAACGCCGACGATCTGCCGCTTTGGTGGTGTAACAAACAAGAAGATTGGAGAAGGAAAGCGAAGTGCAGAGCAGCTGCACCGGGAGCCTCGCCGAACAGAAGACGCAAGCTTCATCGTCAGCGGCGCGTCACCTCCTCCTACCGTCGCCCGCTATACGCGCGATCGCAACCCTCTCCGATTCCGGCGGAGTTGCTTGCATGTTCAGCACGACCGTCGCTGAACACGCAAGCAACTCATTTTTTACATGTCAAAGTAATTGTAGTATATTTGCTTATTTATTGTTTTAGAATATAGCTTCTGTTGTTTCTGTTAAATCAGTGTGCCTTTAATCAACTCGAACCCGCCTGCTCCTCGCATCGAGTTAGGCCGAAGCAAGGTTGCATCGCTGTTCGCGTTGCGAAAGTATTAGTCTTCGCGTTTTCGCGTTCCTTTCAGGTCGCGATAACCAGTGCGTCGAGGAAACTCCGCACGAAGCCGAATCGTCGTGGATTCGGTGTATATGTGGGAAGAGCCTGCTTAGCTACATCGAGGTAAGGCTACAGCGGCGAGTCGCCGCGGGACGCCTCAAAGGTAAGAGCTGCCCTAAGCCGTGCACACGCGTTGAGTGTGGCGCACGTCTGCAGGATACTAGCTCAGTTAATAATTTAATTGTTATTAATGATTGAGCACCCCGTTATAATACATATATATGCATATATATATATATATATATATATATATATATATATATATATATATATATATATATATACGCGTGTGTGTATACGCTTGCTGTAGCAGAGTGGCAGACCCACACCTTGGGCGATGGGCAAAGTCAAGTATTATTATGTACGTCTAGTATTTTGATGGGTGACAGCCAGGGGACCCCGTGACTAATACAAATAGACCGTCCATCCCAAAGCGGATTTCATCATGATACAAGTTTTCCTTACTCTACAGGTATAATCTTGGACAAATGTGGGATTTGATTAGATAGAATAATATAAAGGTATGAAAAATAATTATAAGACACTTGCTATGCCAAGGAGCTACATAACATAAAAAAATAATTTACTTTTAATTTTGAATCTTCGTTAAGAAGCGAAAAAAATGAGCGCGGTTTGGTAAAAGATGACCGTGACATTCTCGAGATATAAGTATCAAGAAAAAATTTAAAAAAATGCATAAGCTCAAATATCTTGAAATATAAAGGTCGTTGTGATCTGGAAAACGAACTCATTCAAGAGATAGTAAAATGCTACCGTTTTGGAAAGCTTCAGATCAAATGCTGCCGATTTACTCTAATATTCTCGTAGCTGACTAAAAATCGATTGTTTCTTACAGAACGATTTTTGTCCCTTCAAAAAAAAAGAGATTAAGCTACAAAAATTTGTCAGAATATTCTTCTCCATATTCTTAATCATCTTAATATTTTTCAAAAAATTTCCTTATATTTCAGAGATATAACCCATTGAGAAAAATCACTATTTCGTGAATAACAAAAAAAGAGAAATAGCTTATTCATAATTTCGTGTCGGAAATGATAGTGAATTTTATGCTATTGAAGACTCAGTTAATCTCCTGGAACTATACTTTTTTATTTGCTACGTTAGCGACGTTTCGGGAGATTTGTCCAACTCCTCTCTTCATAGCTACAAAAATGACAAAAAATTATTTTACATGAAGTGTCAACAATAAATTCCAAAATATACAATACGATTACAAATTAACAAAGCACCTAGATACATAACTTATAGTCTCGAAAAGACCATTGAGCTAGCGTCATAATAACTACTGTAAAATGGTACCTTTAAAAATTTTTTTTTTTAAATAACTTTCAATTGAATAAAAATATGAATAAAGACTAACAAACACGTACATAGTGCATATAACAAATAACAATTTCAAATATCATAACGGAACCAATATTTTACTCACTTAAACAATAAAACCCATAAAACCACCGAGTGGCTTGTCAGTGGTGGCCGGCCAGCGACGAAGATGTTATGTCGACGCATGACGTTAACGACCGGCGTGTATAAACACCAGTGAGTATACATTTTGAACGAATCCACCACTCTATCGCAATCTCCGATTTTCGCGGAGAGGGGTAAATAGGCTCCGATCTTGCAGACCAGACCGAAGTCGACCACAGAGCACTATGAATCCCGAAGAGGTGGCATGCGATAGCGAGTCTCGCCACGATTAAGGGAATCCCCGAACGTTGCTCAACTAACAAACAGTCAGGTATTTGAGGAAACCTAAGATGGTTCTTCCGTTTGTAAAAATATTACTTTTAAAATTAATAAAACAATAAGAAAATATAACGTCATTCCTATCAATAAGACGATTCATAAATCTAACAATATGATTAATCTAGGCAACGACAAAATGGATAAGTTCGACAACAGTATAGTTATATATAAAATTGATTGCAAAGATTGTCCGGCGACTTATGTAGAAAAAACTATAAGACGTTTAAGAAAACGCGAGAGGCTGATACGGCCGCGCAAAAAGAATACATCTTCTCATCGTACCTCCTTAGTATTTATAATGACCCGATCGTTGACCCGACTCCTTAGTGCTGCATTTGCCCATCATTTAATGTGATAAAGAACTAACAACCAAGCATAAAAATACGAATAAAATTGAATAAGGCTTGTGATATTGTAGTGACATTAGAACCTAAGTTATTTTAACAATAATTAAATTTAAATAAATTATTATTAATGTTTTAATAATTTAATGCAAAAGCTTTTTTCCTAAATTCAGAGAGGTACAGAAAATATTTTTAGTAATTGTGTCTTCAATTTTATTCAATGTATTATTATAAGAATATATATATTAATTATTTCAGAAAAAGACAGTTTATTGAAATTATTTTCACGGTCCAGCATTTTTATATCTGTAAAATTTATGCTATGATTAGTGCTTTTTACATGGTTTGCTAATGCCGAAGTAAATTTCATATTTTTTACATCATTTTTGCGTTCGATTTTTCTTTTTTTTAAATGTCTTATAGTTTTTCCTACATAAGTCACAGGACAATCTTTGCAATCAATTGTATATATAACTCTGCTGTTGTCCAACTTATCAATTTTGTCCTTGCCTAGATTAATCATATTATTAGATTTATGAATCATGTTATTGATAGGAATGACGTTATATTTTCTTATTGTTTTATTAATTTTAAAAGTAATATTTTTACAAACGGAAGAACCATCTTAGGTTTCCTCAAAAACCTGACTGTTTGTTAGCTGAGCGACTCTCTGGGATTCCCCTAAGCGTGGCGAGACTCGTTGTCCCATGCCACCTGTTCGGGATTCATAGGGCTCTATGGTCGTCTTCGGTCTGGTCTGCGAGATCGGAGCCTATTTACCCCTCTCCGCAAAAATAGGAGATTGCGAGAGAGTGGTGGGTTCTTTCAAAATTTATACTCAGGGGTCTTTAGACACGCTGGTCGTTAACATCATGGGTCGATATATCATATCGTTAACATCATATCGTTATATCACATCTTCGGCGCTGGCCGGCCACCACTGACAAACCACTGGGTATTTTTATGGGTCTTATTGTTTAAGTGAGTAAAATATTGGTACCGTTAGGATATTTTAATTTTTGAATTGTTATATGCACTATGTCGTTGTTAGTTTTTTATTCATATTTTTATTCAATTGTAAGTTATTCAAAAAATAATTTATTTTAGAGGTGCCATTGCACAGTAGTTATTATTATGTTACCTCGTTGGTTTTTCGAGACTATAAGTTATGTATCTAGGTGCGTTGTTAATTTGTAATCGTATTGTATATTTTGGAATGTATTGTTGACACTTTATGTAAATTAATTTTTTGTCATTTTTGTAGCTATGAAACGGTTTGTATACAAGGATGGTAATGTACCTATCGGTTAAATGTCGATCAGGTGTCGGTCAAATGTTTGTCTAGTGTCAATCAAGTATCGGTCAAGTATCGATCAAGTGACGGTCAAATATCGGCCAAGTGTCGATCAAATGTCGGTGAAGTGTCGGTGAAGTGTCGGTCAAGTGTCGGTCAAATGTCGATCAAATGTCCGTCAAATGTCGATCAAGTGTCGCTCAAATATCGGTCAAACGCCGGTCAAGTGTCGGTCAAGTGTCCGTGAAGTGTCGGTTAAATATCGGATAAATTTGATTCTGTGACACAAATCGCACCACTTTATCGCACATTTTGCGGTTCTATTCTATTTTAAAATATATACCCAGCTTCTCGGAGCTCTTCTTTGATAGAGTGGATCTCGTTGACGTGACTCGAATTTCCGGCCGATTGTTCAGCCAAGAGTAATCTCAGGTGATCTACGAGTTCATTTGGATCGTCCCAGTACACGTAATCCATCCTTGTATCTCTTCTAGTAATTTTGTATCGAGGTAGTGATCCACCTTCTGTTTCAGAAAATAGTGTTGCGATAATATCAGTAAATTTCTGACTGTTGTGAGTACGAATTTACGGTGAGTACGATGGATTTATCACTTCTATACTTTTTCTTGTGATCATTCGTTATTTCGAGAATCTTTCGATAGTTCTGCAAATCGTTTGAATTCACAATAGTTTGATCAGGATGTTTTTCAAAGAGGAGCTTCAACAAACCCAAGGTTTTCGGATATCGCACATCCTTCACATTCACGTTATTATTTTCAAAGTATGTCGATAAGTCACCAATCATATGACTCGCACCTTCTTTACGCATTCCATAAATTTTATCTAGATTCTCTATTTGATTGAACATGACAAGATGCTTATTAGGAGATAAATCATCATCTTCATCAGCTGTTTCGAACGAGGTATCGTGAACCACTGTACGCTGCAAAGTTTCTGCACTTTCATCAAGCTTTTAATTTTCTTATTTCAGATAATGTTACAAGCTTTTCAAGTGGATCGACAATTGGCTTAAACGTTTCTCCCAATGCTCTCTCAGC